>JAMKCH010038456.1:0-13472 GCA_023653785.1 Ophioderma brevispina | reverse complement strand
AGAGGTTATTTATAAAGTCATTTTTTTTAAAAAAAATGGGGGTCGCCGACTTAGTTTTCTTGGAAAAACTGTCAAAATGTACCCAAAAATACACCTTTTTCATTTTAGTGCGTCTTGGTTAGCTGTTGTGGGCGCAGCACTATTCGCGTACCTACGAACAAGCTAGCGTCAGGTTACACGCGATCATAACCCACCAAACCATGATTTATGACAGATTTACGGTTTTTTATCGGCAGTTTATATCTAACAAGGGTTTCTCCCCGGGGGGCCACTTGTATTCAAAGGTGGATATAATGAGTGAACATGGACTTCCAAAAGTATACCCTAACAAGTATTTCCACTGACTAAAAAAACATACCCTAAACAAGTATTTTTGTGTTTTGCTACACTAAAGAAGATTTTTTTTAATTTGTGCTGCCCTTAAACAAGTAAGCATGCATTTGTCTTTAATAGACCGTTTATTCTACTTTGCTTTACAATAGTTTTGATCTTTTTGATCTCTGCTTAATTGAGTATTACACGTTTACATCCCAATTTCAGGTTTAGAAAAAACATCCCACTTTTTTGCAAATTTTGCTGTTGTGACACACCAATCAATGTACGCGCGTACACGCCTGTTGGAAAAAAAGAACCCCCCTTTTTTTACGCGTTTTTTCTTGTTCACGATCATAGCACCTTTGAATACAGTGGCCCCCCGGGGATTTCTCTCCTTAAAAGTGGAACGCGAAGTGCATAAATGTCAGAATAAAACATAATATCCCTCAAAAAGGTAATAGAAAGATGTTCCAAAATATTATATATTAAAATGGTTCACTAGTCCGATAATTGAAACGGGGTTTCTCTTCCAAATTTGGAAAAAGGGACCCACTTTCCGAATATGGCCTAAGTAAATAAGGTTCGATATCACGAAGTTTAAGAAAGGCTCGCTTTTCCAAGTTAAGGTTCCACGTATTCCGAAACCATACCACCGGGCCGCGGGCTTCTATTTTTCGAATTTCAAAAGGTTCGCTATTCCAAACTTTTTAATGAAACACAAATGATTGAAGCAGACAATTATTGATAAGATCAAGTGAGTCAAGGGTTAGGGTTAGTTTTAAGGTTATAGGTTAAAGGATTGCAAAGGGGGGGGGGAATTTTTTTTATTTTTTTTCTTATATTGAAAAAAATGCAGAGAAAATTGGATTGATGTGTGACAATTTTGTTTGTATCTCAATTGGGTTTTCTAATGTGGAGATGAAAAATGTTATTCAGGATAATAAATAGTGGAAATTGTGGCCATCGCGGCTTCAAAGTACCTCATCATGTTCATTGCGGGTCGTCTCGATTCTAAAGCTCATTATTTCCGAAGTTCGCTATTTTCATTCACCCACAAACTTGTAGTGAAGATCCTTTTTTTTAATTGCTTGAATGAGCTCTTGAACCTCAAAAATCAAGACCCTCAATTGGAAATGCGCTTACACTTTCCTCCAATTTCTACTGGTTATCCGAAATGTGGGGTTTTTAATGCAGGCGCGGATCCATGGAGGGGGCGCGCGCGCGCCCACGGAATTCTGCAATTCTTGCAAAATCACCCAATTTTGGACAAGGTACAGCCACACACATGACAAGGCCTTTCAGCCACACTGTAAATTTTACGTTTTTCAAATCCTGGATCCAGCCCAGGTTAGGGCGTGGTAAAAAGATAACGCTTGGTATTACTTTTATTAAAGCGAATTTTGAAAAGACCCGAAAAAGACCGTGAACAAAACAAGCACACGAAATAATCCAAAACAAAGAAAATGTAAAACTGCAGGAACGAATGAAACTACACGAAACCACGCGCTGAGGCTTAGACGCATCTAAGAAAAACATTCGACGCACATTATAGCGAGTGCGTAAGTTTTGACGCTAAAAATGCGCGTGCAAATAGGTGTGCGTGATGGGAAGGACCCTCTATCACCCTTAAAATTTCAATTTTGTATAGAGCAAATAGGAAATTCACCCTATGTTTGAATATTGAAATATGCACAGCAAATCCCTTTGCTTTCATTTTAATTTCTGTAGCAATTAAAAAATAACTTGAAATTCTGTTGCACTTTTAATTTTACCCTGCATTTGATGTACTGACGCTTGACTATTCCGATGTGTGTCGAGTTTTTTAAGGTAGGAATCCCTATTCTTTATAAAAAATAAACTATTTATTCAGATGAGTTTAAAGGATTTATAAAATTCCCATTTCAAGGTTTATTAGCGTCTCTCTGCTGGTCGATTACCCGTCATTCATTAAAATGTTACCGACCGTAGGATGGCGTCTGTTCCATCGAACCAATTTGGTATGGTTATAATCCTGCGGTCCTTCTGGTATGTTATAATCCTGCTAGTTTGTTTAAAAGCTTATACCCCATCAATTCATGTTTCTCAAATGTAAACAGAAGTGGTCAAAATACTGTTCTAAGATTGCAATCAGCATTTGGCCCACCTGCCCCCAATGCCCCCCCCCCCCCCATTATATAGAAATTGTTTACAAAGAACATAACCCCGACTCTCGTGGTTTGGGTCCCCTTACACATGAAGAATTGAATAATCTATCTACAATTCAAGTTGGGCAACAGTTGACCCAATACACAAACTAATACCATTAAAGGCACATCTTGTACTTTTACCTTAACCCATACCACACTACTCTCCCAATTGATTTCTTTGAAACAATTACTAACGTTACATTTTGTGATTAACAGCATTGGGTCACATTTTCAAGCAATAATAGCACATTTTTTGAAGAGCGCCCCCCCCAATTTTCCAAAAATTTTAGATTTTTACAATTTTGGTAATTTAAGAATAATTTATCGGAGATCTCAGATAATAATCCAATTGCTGTTGGAAATGGCTATTCCATATGAATAGCCCGGAAATAGCAGCCATTTACTTGTCTGCCCTCACCCATTAGTTGTTTTTATTGGTTCAGGCAAGGTCAAGTTAGGGTCCACTTTCTTGAGGTGGCCTAATTTCATCACGCGACGGACATAAACTTGATCTTCCAGCCTGCCGTTCAGTACAAATCTGGGCTCCCCATATCAATTACAAAATCGCTTATTTTATGATAAATACGCATTTTTTAGCATTCTCGTTCGCCAGGTATACTTTTCCTATACATTGCCAACATAACTGTGCAAAAACATCAAATTTTGAAAATTGGGGCACTCTTCAAAACTTGCTGTTTATTGCTTTAAATATTTTTCAATCATCCTGAACAACATTGCTTAAGTAATAGTATGTGTACCTTAGGCCCCGAATCATTTGCTTGTCTTACCGCACTAAGTTGGTAAAAAGTTACGAGTCACAAAAACATTTTTATTTTTATAGGCAAAATGTAAACAGTCTAAATACGTAAGCGTCGAACCTAGTTACGCAGCTTATAACTTTAGAAGTCGCATGTCCGGGGGCCGATGAAATAGTCACTAGCACCCCCTATGGTGATTTAAATCAAATTCTTTTTGGTGTTTTGGTGTCATTTAAAATGTGAAAATGAAATTTTTGTTAACAGCTTTTTTTGTTTTTTTTTTTTTTTTTGTTTGCTAAATCAACAAAAATGCCCCGCTTACTGGCAGAACAATTTAGTTAATGATTAAAACTACTTCATTAACTGAAATTTTTTAAAGATTACGGATGATTATTTGTGAATTTTAAGGACTAGTATCAACTTTTCTTTAGAACCATTACCATTCATGTTGATTCACTTATAAGTCCACTCCTTTCCTCCCTTGCTATGCTCAAAGAGTTTGTACTATACCTGTGGATGTTTAACGAAACTTGAAATAAATACTTGCCCAGCAAATTCAGAGAGAGCCACCCTCTCGATAACACCATCATACAACAGGTGTCATTTGGCCTCTACACATCATAAATCATCCAAGGCATGGGCTTATGGGTTTTTATTACACCCACCTGAAATTTTGGCGTACGTACCCTTCAAAGGGTACCGCATTCCATTTGGAGTCCTCTATTACCCCCGGAAGTGAGACTGACTTGGGTCTTACACACAAGTGACGTGAATCTTACACTCACCCCGTGTTAGACTTCACCCAAGTCTTTACAGGATGTTGCAGATTTAATATAAGAGCCCATGCCTTGTAGTAGATGAAAGGATTAGCCATGTTCACAGCTCACCATTTGGTCTAAAAAAGACTGCGCAGCTATGGAGAACATGTCCCTATTTCATCCGGCTCAATTCAGAGGGGTTTTACATGCAACAAATGCATGTAAAATTCAGATCAGTGCATGTGAAATTTTGCCTGTGGCATGCAAAATTTTGTGTTTCCAATCACTTCAAAGGAAACAATCAAAATGGTGCATGTGATTGTATTTCCTAAATCGACCCCTGCGTCATCTTAACCACCAATCAATGGCAATTTAATCACTGATTTGTAAAGAGCGAGTGGAGATTCGGGACTTTTAGACAACCAACACAGCTTATTTGGATCCTGAGGATGCACAGATGCACTTTATGACGTAAGTGGTTAAAGCGGTTTTGAGGTATAACTACTTGACACGATGCGTGACTATAATGCTTTATGGGCATTATTAGCAAGATTAGTGGACAAGATGTGCACCAACAATTCGAGGAGGAAGAGTTACTTTTCGACATGACTAAATCACGCACTACTTTGACAGCATCAATGCGTATAACAAAGTTTTATGATTGTTAAGCATATCACCCCCAATTGATAGTATGAATTTGCAATCCTAAATTTATAGCTCATAATACAAATAAAAAATAAAGCATTAAACCTTTTAATTCAATCAATAAGGAAACCGATTACGACACCATAGATTGACAAGAGAAGCAATGCTGCTATTAGCTCGTGGGACCCCTGCATGTGTCCGACATCAAGCCCGGTTTTGGAATCTGCGGTTGAATCGTCGTGCAGTTTGGCGCGTACTTTTGGCGCGGGCGATCTAGTGACTGGTGGTCCTTGTGAAAGAATTGCTGGATCCTCGTCCAGTGGTATCTGTTGCTCCTCTTCTTCAGATGAACAGCAGCATCGCTCCTGTAGGTGAAAAAAACGAATCTATTTGACAACTGAACACAATACATGTATTTTATTTGTTGATAGGTGACTAGTGCTAGGACTAATAAATAAAGGGGAATTTGAAACTTCCACCATCCTTGTTGCTTATCAGAAGTGTTGCCTGTACCCTCCCAATTTTGGGGTGTCAAAGGTCATACAGAGTGAGAACCTCATATCCATGCTGTATCACGCAGTAAGTGAGCCTGATCAGTTCAGTGAAAAATTATTTTTTTGTGTTAAAATCAGATTTTTGTGTTAAAATCAGATTTTTGTGTTAAAATCACTTTGAAATTGGAGTTTCAGCATGTACCGTACATAAATGGAAAGGCCAATTCATGTTTAGAAATTTCACTATACGTTTACATTTCCGTAACTTCTTTTTTAGTATTATTTCAATTAGTTTGATCAAATTCTCACGAAACTTTTCCACCTTGTGAAAAGTTAAGTTCCAGTGCTTCAAAATTTTTACAGTTAACATGTATCTCTGTGTTTGCAAAGTTCTTGCAAGCTTTTGGCAAATATACACAGCCTGAACCACAGCTAGATAACAGCACACCCCCAATTATATGGTGCTGCAATTACAGAGGAAGGACTACAAATAATTAATGTTCAAAACGGAGGCACCCAAAGCTGCATAGTTACTTGCTGTTTGGGATATTCAACTACTTTATCTGGATTATAAACATAAAAAACATAAAAAAAAGTTTCCGGATGATATTATGACTGAATGCCAAAGCTGAGTAACTTGAGAATGAATGATTTTCCCTACACGAGAGTATGGTGCTAGAATTGCATTTTGGTGGAGGTGCCAAATTTGCCACCGTACACTTTGTGAATGGTATACATTGGAAGGCTTATCCTGCAGCCACTAAATTCACTGATGTATACTTCGTCCAGCCTGAACTAAGTCACGCAGTCTTAAACATGCGAATCGCATTAAGCCACAGGTATAATCGCAAGCGTTCAAAGTCGGCGTGCGCGATACGCATGCACAGTAGCTGCGGGAAAGCTATGACATCACTCCTTAGTTCAGGCAGGAAGAAGTATAATGCATGTTAGTATCCATTGGTTACTGGTTCAAGCCTTGGCTCATGCACCTGTTCCAAATGATGATATACCATAGGTTTTGTGTTGTGATCAATGTGATCAGTGGCTCGAACGAAAGTTAGCATGAGCCAGTTGACCTGGCAACAGTTTTATTCTAACGTGCTCTACATCAGCGAATTGCGCAGTGTGTACTGTGCACTGGTTGCCACAGTAAATACAGAGTAGCAGTGGAATAGGCTACCAGTACCGTGGATTAAGAATCTGGCTGTGTAATATGCACTATACTCTGGGCCATAATTTCTTGGACATAAACGCACGCATTGCTCGTTGCGCCTACTGCGTCTACATGCAACCCGATGGTGTGCCGTTTTGGCGGGAAAGCGGGCGTATGTTCTAAGCTGTCCAAGAGATTATGAGCCAGAGTATAGTTGTTTTAATTATGGCTCACTGACCTCTAACATTTCTGTAAGTGTGCATGTCCATCCTAGAGAATGTCTCAGCTGGCTTCATGGAACACTGGCTATTCTCTTCACCTGTTCACTCACTTTACTCCATGAAACGATCGGCACCAAATAGCAAATCAATCAAGAACAAGAGCAAACCAACATCTAAAGCGAGGACAGTGTACAAGAAAGAGCAACCATCTCCGTCAAAGTGATGGGCTAGCCTTCACTATTGTATTCAGCAAATACAAGAAGCAACTGCATGTGCATTTTTCACAATACAAAATACTTATGCAACGGAAAGTGTAAAGGCTCAAATAGTTGTATAAAACAGAATTTGAGCACATTCTGTATTTTGTTTGTGAAATATTTTAGCTCCCAGTTTTGATTTATTAATGTGAACGCTCAGGGTCTAGTGATACAAAATGTGATGCAAAGAGTCTTGGGCAAAGGTGATATGATAACAACAGCCACACTGTATTAATTCAGCTTTTGCGGGGCCAAATGGTGTACAAAGGCAAAGTCAAAGTTTCCCAGTCATGTTACAAAGACAGTGGTGAGCACATCACAAAATTCTCATGAATGATTTCATTTTGCCAGCATAGTCCGGAAAAAGAAACAAACACACATGGAAATCATTAGATGTAAATACATACTGCCAGGATTTCTGTTTTTCTACTGTGTGCCCTGCTATCATGGATGGGCGGGTGGGGAGGCAGACAATTATTTTGTAAACCACTAAGTAAATCCAGAAATTTCTGTGTACCTGGTCGTCCCCCCCAATGTGGACACGTGGAGTGTACAACTTTGGCGTCTTCCTCAACACACCCGCGGAACACAGAGATTGGGGACATCGCCAAAATCAATGCATACAGACCGCAATGTAGTGTATCTCCTCCCGTTCCGAAATTGAGAAATCGCCATTGCAACTTGTGACGTGGATCTCCTCGCCTAGATAAAAATAATAGAATCCTTGCCACCTTTAATAGAAAGGAGAAAGAAGAGCAAAAGACGCACACAGGGAAGGTGAAAAATGATGGTGTGAATGGAGGGAGGAAAGGAAATTGAATGGGTTAGATGGTGCAAAACTGAAGATGCAGGTTAAAAAAGGGTGATGAGTGGGAAAGTAAAGGATGATACAGAGTAGAGCAGGAAATTGCTTCTACAAATAGCAGTGTTTTTGTGCCCTGGATATTTGAACATGAGCACCAATTTGTGACTGTAGCTCCTGAAGCTTTGGAATTCGATATGAAAGGGGCATTTTGTGATTTCCTAGCCACCTTTGTTTTTTTCATTGTTTCAGTGATATACTTGAGCAATGCTTATAAACAACTTTTAGTTGATCCCAACTTGCAGTTTGGTGTATGAGCCAATGCTTATTTCCCCACAGTACCATAGGCAACAATGGTATAATTTCTCTTGTCAGTTTACGGCACAGAAATTACAGAATTGCAAATTTACAGTTATGACTGAATTTGCACATAAGAGGGTACCACATGGATTACTAAGGTAAACGGTTCCGTGATATAAAATCTCAAATGTAATTAGGCAGTCGGGGTGACGAGGCTTTGGAGCCACCTCAATAAGGTCAAGGATCCCACCAAAAATCCTCCAAATAATCACGCTAATCAGTCATTTTTTGCTGCCATCGGAAATTTTTCACTTCCAACAAGGGGAAAGTTCCTGAAAACTGCCTCCAACCTGGAAAATCGGCCTCAAACCAGGAATTGCCCCCTCTGACAAGTGACCCCTGCTACGCCCTGATATGAGAATCAAACACTTTCCAAATTAAAAGGAGCCGACTTTTCGAGGCCTGTATAAAATTCTAGGAATCGTGGCAATATTTTTTTTTGCACCACTCACATCACAGACTATACAGCTAAGTGTATCCTCTGACCTCAAAATCGTGATTACATGAGTCTTCTGAACACGCCACATCTGAACTCTCCCTGGAATCTTCCCCGCAGTCAAACCCCTGGAATCGTCGCCTCGTTGCCGCGACACACCGGCTAATGAAAGCGGTAAACCGAGTGGACGGGTCTCTGTTGTCAGGCTGCTTGGTCTGGTTAGTATCACACACAGTGCACGGAAGCCACGATCATTGTCTTTCATCTGGATCACCTGGGCACTACAAGAATATGAGGACACGAGATTTAAAGGGACAACTACTAGGGGATCCATCAAGCCTAAAGGCTCAAAATAAGGTTGAACCATACTCAAGCTACACTAAAGATCTGAGAGGTGTTTAGGTCATTCGAGGCGTGCTGAGTTCAAATCTGCTGCATGAAAATGATAAGGGGTGAAGTGGTGACTTATTGTTGTAAAGGGACACTACCTGATTTTATGATAAACATATGTTTTTTAATATGATACAAGTAGCACATCTTCAAGAAAGTTTCAATGTCACATAAAGGTAAGGATATTAAATTTGTTGATTTTTATATTTAAAATGTATGAAAACATCTACCGAGCTAAATGATTAAAGGTGTACTACCTGACTTAAGAGCTAGTGAAGTAAAAAAACACAAAGTAGGTGCATATTATTGCCACCTTAAAACAGGATGGTGAAAACTTGTAACAATGACAGCACAGTACGAATAATAGTAGTACTAATAATTATTTCAGAAACTATAAATTCTAATTTGACCAAGTCAAATAAGTACTGACTCAAGTCTGTCTTTCAAGTGAGGGGAGCATTTAGTTACAACTCTTTTACCGTGATAACAACGAGTCTGATTTGGTATGAAAAATTTCAAGGTCTGATCTTCAGTCTAAAAAGTTCCGGGGGCCACTGCCTATCTGAAGTGGTACGGTTATGTGTTCTCGGCATCAAGTGAAACGTAGGGCCTTTCAGGTACAAATATGTAACAAAAATAAGGGAGTCATTCAGTACACAGGCATGAATAAGATGGTGTCATACAGTAGGTAACTTAAGAAGGGGGCCATTGAGGTAACATTCTGAAGTTCAAATAGAGGTGGCTCGTCCAGAGTTCCAAATTGCCATGAAATATTAAATTTTCAAAATTTTGGGAAAAATGACATTTGGGGATTTTTTAATGTAAAAATTGTTAAAAAAACGGATACTTTAGGGAAACTTGTGAAAAAAGGTGGGGTAGCAGGAAAGAAGAAAATGGGGTTATTGAGTATCTGAAGATTAAAAGAGGTAATTGGGTAAAATGTAAGACAGCAGAACAAAAAAGGAGATAATGTGTACAAAAAAAAGTTAGAAAAGAGGGTATATCTTGAGCCCCCCCCCCCCCCACCACCACCACCACCAGCACTGGGAAAAGTACAAAACTTCAAAATGTCTTTAAAATGGTATGGCCTGATTTTTTACAGTGCCTTTGACTCTGGCACAAGACAGAAAACTGTTTTTAGCAAACTGTTTACAGACTGTCCGTGGGTATTTACGATGAATGATAAGACACATAAATTGGTTTTGGCAAGTTTTTGATCTACCGATGTGGACATTGGGAATTTCCATGCCTAAACAGGCGCAGTCCCACAGCCGATTTTTTATATTATTTATTATTATTATTTAAAAACATTTATATAGCGCATTTCCGTGGATCACTGCGCTTTACAAAGAAAATCAAATATATGATATGATAAATAATAATAAATAAGAAAAACACCAGGATTAAAAACAAATAAATAAATTATTTAATAGCAGCAGCATAAAAATGACCTGCCAACAGGAGCCATGATTAAAAATAATTAGATAATCAACCAGGAAATAGGTGTGTTTTAAGCAATTCTTAAAGCATACGGCGGCACTGCTCAGGGGGCATTGCGCATACCCGATGGTTAATTGTTCCTAAACAAATAATAGGTTGGGGGTCCCAAAACAGAAAAAGGACCTATCGCCCCGAAAGAGCGCCTAGACTTGGGACCATGAAGACGCGTGAGATCGCTGGAGGATCTAAGTCCCCCCTCGCGCCCTACCTTCTTGCCTATGACTCCTATCTTGTAAATAATTAGGCGCTGACCTACTAGTGACACAATTGTAAACATGCACCAAGATCTTAAATTCAATTCTCTGCTGGACAGGCAACCAGTGGAGCTCATGAAGTAAAGGAGAAGGCCTAGTACGTCTACCTACTAAAATTAAACGCGCCGCGCGGTTTTGAAGCTTCTGAAGACGCTGAAAGTCAGAGACAACAATCCCACCAAACAGATAGTTGCCATAGTCCAGCCGAGAAAGTATCAACGATCTTACTGCATGTTCAAAGTGTCACGATCAGGAACCGGCGGATCCGCCAAAGATTGCGCAAATGGAAATTGATCCTACGACAAAGAGAGGGAACGTTTTGTTTTGGCTAGAACACCACCTTCCACACTGCTCAAGACTGGTGCCGATTGGCCATTTTCGATAATCGTGAGTAGTTTTCCTTTTTCCTTCCCTCCCCGGTGTAGTTTTGGCCAAAGTCTGGGGCTGTCCTGTACATTCTTCTGCAGTATAGACCAGGTTAATCATCCTATCGTCACTTCGTTTGTGCCTGCGAATCCATTCCTGCGAATCGTATGGGCCCATAGTATTAAACTCTAACATATACAATTGCCCAGTGTAACAGTCCGGCGGACCTATTTCAAGATACCCAGGCCCTAACATGTTTACAAACAAACTTTCTGTTGTGTGGTCGAGAGCATGTGGCAAATTTAAAAAAAAACCTCAACGATTTGTTCTTGCAGCTTAAAAAAACGTGGCGGGTTTTGTGGAATCGGGAAGGTCGTCTTGAACACATGAGCGGTTTGGAAGCACTAGCCAATGAGTTGGCGCGCATCACAAGTGGTTGTGTGCATTGGAGAATGTGGTCGGCCATGAATCTGCTCCAAGCGGGAGAGAAAGCCAAAAGCCAACTGGATGTTAAAATCGGCGACTAAACTCTTGTAGTCTTGACAGGAGGATTGTTCTGTCTGTTAGGTCGGCGACTGATTGAGAACTGAACAATGACATGCTTGATCGCCTACTGCTCGTCGATTGCGCATCTCTTTGTCTTGTAATTTGAACTAGACTACAGCCGATTTGAAAGAAATGTGGTCTTGTGCCTTTCGTGGCAGTCAAAACTCTCGACCAAATCGACGACATCTTGACAGCGACATGTCAAAACTTGTTGGTGCCGTCTTTTCAAGGTCGGCGACTAATCGGGGACTGAACAAGTGGGTCGTGCCAAATTAACAGCTGGATCTGTTGATTCCATGATGCTGAGACTAAGCTCGGAGTTTCGCACTCCACGGTTGTCGGGAGCTGTCTTTGTGTGGCTATACCTTAAAGGTACGGTAACACAGAAGACAGCGGGGCCCGACCCAACCACTTCCGACTACACAAGACAGAATTTTTTTCAAAATCGGCTACAGTCTTGTTCAACTTGTTAAATTAATTTTTTTATCCGACCAGGGGATGATTAGTATCGAGTTTTCCCGGTCAAAGAGAAAGGGGTGCTAAAACGCTTAGCAGTAGGCGACGCATCATGAATCACAAGATGGATCATGTTTAAGTTCAGTCCTCGATCAGTCACATTACCTTGAAACAACGGCACAGGTTGTGACATGTCGATGTCAAGATCGCTCGTCGATTGTTCGCCGCGTTGTTGATGCGTACACAAGACGATCCAGCACTCGGGCCACCGCACGACCACGCACGCGATCCGATCTCCCAACTACACAAGACACTCGGGTAATTCCCCTTTAAAATCCACTTTCAACATGTGTGATTTATGTGTTCTATTGAAACAACACCCTCAATTTATCATAAAACAATTCTTAAACCCTTTAGTCAAATTGTGGATATTGCACATGGTTTCATATTTAACTAAATATAAAAAAAATCGGGTAATGCTCCTTTAAAATCCACTTTCCACCAACTTGGAAATTTGGCATGGTGCCTTCGGAATCAGCACCCTCGAATGTCACAAAAACTTTTAAACCTTTCAGTCAAATTAATGGATATTGCGCATGGTTTGATACCGCTATATTTAAAAGAAAATAGGGAAATCGGGTAATTCCCCCTTTTAAAAATCATTTCCATCAATGGTGGTGGTTTGGTAAGTGCTTTTTGAAATCAGCACCTCAAATTAACATAAAAACACGTCTTATAACCTGTAGTAAATTACCTGAATCTTCCACATGAGTTCATAAAGATATATTTAAAAAAATTAAGGAAATAGGGTAAATGCCCCTTTAAAAATTCCACTTTCCACCAACGTGAAATTTTGCAATTTTGAGCGGCATATCGGAATACAGCACCCCGAAATTGTCAAAAACCTTCTTCAACACATTTTAGTGTTTTCTCGTGAGTAGGGTTCCCTCACATATGCACCCATGGATCCACTTACAACCAGCCACATTTGCATATAGAGAAAAAACCGCCATCAATTTTTGTCAAACTTAGTTTTCGCATATTGTTTTCTTCACCATGTAACCCTCCACCTTAATGAATAAGCTATAAAAACCTTTGTGTTCAAATCAAGTAATTTTGTATTAAACAATTTGGAGTTGGCTTTCCTGCAATAGCTTTGGTTGCACAACTGAACACAAGAAAATTGACATCACAGTTGTGTAAATTCCCTGTAAAAAACCCTATATAGCGTCCATGACCTCCTAATTTATGTTATCTTGCCTAAAGGTTCTAACGATTTACTTGTGGTATAAAATTTAACTTATTAAAACAAAGTCTTTTGATGGAAATGAACAATGGATTGAAATTGAAACTAGGCTCTGGTATGAACTGATTATAACTAATCCTTGGTGTGGTAAACTGTTTCAGCACTCAATTTATCTCATGATTTTAATTTTGTACTTTTGCCGGAAAGCACCCATGTCCCTTTACAAAGGGAGGTGATCATTAACTCAATAACACCAGTCACATTTTATTACTCTCTAAAAAAGTCTTTGTTCTCATTGTTCCATCTTTTTATTGTGGTTGCATTAAATT
>JAMKCH010038455.1:0-56735 GCA_023653785.1 Ophioderma brevispina | reverse complement strand
CCATTTAACGTTTTTTGGCAAATTATTATTGATTTGGTGGAAGGGTCAGTTGAGGGGGTCACCCGGTAGAGGGGGTGAATGGCAATCGGAGAATGAAAAAGGAAAGGCGGCTGGATTCGCAGAGATGAGTGGTTGAAATGATATGGGAGTGGGGAATAAAGGGATTGGGGTGTTATGATGGAGTTGTGTTAGAAAGTGTTAGATGGAGGAGGGATGCCCGAGTGGGCAGTGAGTGCAGTAGTTCCAATTTTTTAAAGGGAAGGGATGCAATGATTTTGGCGCATATAGGCGTGTGAAGTTGTTGGAGCATGCAATGAAATTGTGGAGAGAATAAGGATTCGGAAGATATGGAAGTGGATGAGATGCAATTCGGGCATGCCAGGGAAGGGAACGATAGCAGTGTATATTGTGAGGAGGCTGCAAAGGAATGTCGAGCTAAGGGAAGAGTTGTTATATGTGTTGTAGAATTGGAGAAGGCATTTGATGATTAACCGAGGAAAGCCATGGTGTTGCATGAGAAGAGAGGATACCAGAAAGTACTGGTTAGAACAGGATGGGTTTGTATGAAGGGGCAAAGACAATAGTTAGAGTGGGATCTGTTTTCTGATTAGTTTGAGTGAATGTTGGTGTGTCATCAAGGTTCCGATAAACTTTCTCCTTTTATTTTTTTCCATTTTGATTGACCTAGTTACAGAGAGTGCAAACGAGGGTTTGATGAGTGTGAGATTGTTGTCTGCTGATATTGGTTCTCATGGTTGGACAATGGAGGGTTGTGGAGAAAGTTTTTTTGAAATGGAAGGAGCTTTTGAGATATGGGGTTTGAATGTAAACCTTGGCACTACACATTGTTGATGATCGGGTCGGAGAGGGAGAATGGTTGGTGAGTAATGTATACCCAATGTGGCAATCTTTGGGAAGAGGGTAAAGCAAATTCAGTGTGGTGTGAGAATGCGGGAAATGGATCCACGGGAGATGCACAAAAGTGAAGAGAGTGACCCCACTTTGGCAGAGATTTTATGTGTGGAGATGCGAGAAAGGTGCTGGAGGGACGGGTTTGAATCAGGAGGAAAAGTTGTGGTGATGAGGTGGAATCGTTGAAGGATTTCACATACCTGGGTGCAGGGTTGTGGGGCAGGGGGGTGCGAGGTGGCTGTGACAGCTCGAGTGAAATATGGGTGGGTGAAGTTTTAGGGAATGTGGAGAGTTGTTGCAAGCCTTAGGAAAGATATCCTTTGAAGATGAAAGTTTGGTGTTTAAGCGCTGTGTGAGATCAGTGATGCTGTTTGGGAGTGAGACCTGTGTCAAAATGGGCATGTGTTGAGGAAGGATGACGGGCAGTTTTAAAGAAGGCTTTTGAGCTGAGGTGAGAGTTTGGGTGGACAGATGGCGTAGAGTAGGAGGGTTGGTTTGAGAATGGAGGATGCATTGAGTCCGGGTGAAGTTGAGGAGGGAATGAGGGCGGTTTCTGCGAATGTGAGGTGAATCCGGCCACCCTCGTTCAGGGACAAAGCGGATTTAAATCTTTTTGGATTTACTACTACACTACATATTATGCAAGTTCTATGGTTCTACAGCTGGATTAATATGTTGCCTGGAGTTATGGTATCTGCTTGTATCCGTTCTTGCACCCAGCCACTACCCTGTAACCATCTCCAATAGTTTTAAGAGCTGCAATCCCAATATGACGACCTCCAGCATGATACAATTGGTATTTTCCGTACTTTTCCTGGGCCCTTTTCTGAATTTGATTTGCTAATACATAGCGGCTGATCAAAGGCGATTACTGGTCTTTGTCCCGGATTCAAATGTTCCACTGCATTCAAGATCACATGCGTGATCATTGCCATTGTGTGACACTTTCACACAAACAAGTTTTTGAACCAATCAATCTTGCAGTGCCTGCAACTATATTGATAATCACACGATAATTTCAGCTATCTAGTTTTGTGCATCGATACCGAAAAGCAGATATGGACGACCAAGATATACACTTCCATCGAGGCATGGTTAATGAGTCATCCTTTCATTTGTTTGATACTTTTTACGGACCAATGATATTTGTATAGGCTTATTTAAAGGTGATTACGAGATTCTCCCACCTCATTTGTTTATAGTTCACTAGATATGCACGTGAAAAGGTTATTTCCAAAATTTCCAGTTGGTTTCGATTCTGCGTTTTAATGTTATGAACAAAATTTATGTTTGTATCCTGGTGCCCCATGTCACCGTGTCGTAATTTCTGTCCGTTTACTGTGGATCACACTGTCCCCTTTTAAGAAATCACAATATATCCCATTTTAAAATGCAGTATGGTTTCAAATATATGTGGTTGTTACTTAGAAATACACAAAAGGTGTAGTTGAACAGTGGTTTTACATGATATTATGTCATGTAATATCTTTAAACAACAAAACAAAATGCCGTTTGGGTGGCCATTTTGAAAACGAATGTTTGATTTAAGCTACCTTTTGTCATATACCTTGTTGTCAGTTTAAAAATGTCCTTAATATTTCCAGACCATTAACATAACTTTTAGCATCATGTGCCAGCTTTTAAAAGCGTATGCCAGGTGGATAACATGAAAGCAAAAAAAATTGTTGGCGGCCATTTTGAAATGGCTGCCTACATCCTCATGGGTAAAAATTGAGTGGCTCTTGATCCTCAATACGTTAGTATAATTACTTCTACTTAAAACAAACTCCCCTTACTTTTATCACTAAATGCACAATTGTATGTATATTTAGTCATACCGCTTCGCTAATATAAAGTTCCCCCCATTCATTTATGACCCTCCTCTGGATTCCTCCTTCCAGTTTTTCTTTCTTTTTCTCTATAGCTATCCCTCAACATTTTCCCCTCTAAATTACGTTTTACCTCTCATTCGTCAACCCTCAACCTATATTTAATCTCTCCCCTCACTATCTCTTCCTCTTTCTGTATGACCACTCTCTCTCTCCTCTCTCTCACTCCTCCATATGCCTCAACAATTTCCCCTCTACAAAGAATGTCTTTTTCCTTTCCTCAGTCATCCCAAAACCTTTCAAATTACATTTTTACCTCACCACGTCTCTCGCTCTTCTTTCTTTATTCCCTTTTCTGCTTTTTTTGCCCGGTATGATTTTTACTTAATTCTGGTCTTTTTTCTTTATTTTTTCACGCATCTGCTCCCCCCCTCTCTCTCCTAGATCTTCCTCAATACTCTGTCATTATTCTTTCTCTTGTTTTTCTCTCCGTCTCTCCCTTTCTGTAATGACCATCTCCTCTTTCTATATCCCTCAACATTTTTCCCCTCTAAAATAACGTTTTCTCCATATTCCCCTTTCTATGGGGTTGACCACCTCCCCTCTTTCCCCCCTCTCTCTCTCTCTCTCTCCCCTGACTGTTTCCTCTCTCTCAAATTTCCCCCTCTTAAATAGGCCTTCGTTTTCCTGTCTCAACGTCTGTCGCTCTCAACCCTGCCCTCTCCCTCTTTATTTTCTCTCCTTCTCTCTTGCCTCTCTCCCCCTCTCTCGACTTTCTCTCTTTCTCCCTCCTTATTCTCCCTCTTTCTCCCCCTCTCTCCCCCTCTTTTATCTCTCCCCCTCTCACTCTTTCTCAAACCGGCCTTCTCTCTAACCGTTTCTCTTCCAGTGGCGTACAGACGGGGATGCGTAGCACTGGCGTACAGACGATCACGCGAATCATACGAGCGTATGCTCGCGCCGTGACACGCACGACGATGCGTTCACGCCGCGTCCGCGATCACCATGGAGTCACCATCGCAATGACTGCCGGTTCGTTGCAAGTTGGCAAGTGTTTTTTAAGTAAATTCGCACGGCGCGCTGTGAAAGCAAGTACATGATTGGGCGACGACTGCCGGTGAGCATACGATGGAAAGGAGGAAACGCAATCAAATCCAAAATCCGATGGCGCTCCCCATCCAAAGTTGGTTTTATAATATAGATTTCCAATGTTATCATGGCCAGCACTCTTTTGGCAGCAAAAAGTTTAATTAACATCTTTATAACCTCTTTCTTCAATGATCAGTTCATTACCAAAATCATCTATAGGTGTTATGAATCCGTACACTGTTCCTACAAGCAGGTTTTTTTTATACCTATCCTTCCTATTTTATAAAACAGATTCAAAATACAACATTTGCACACTAGGTCTTTTCTAACTTGTATTAACACTCTCAAGATATACATACAAACACCGCCTTTATCTTCGATCTGGTTTTCGATAATAACACTCCAAATTATCCCAGGTAATTATAATAATCATGAGGTTTGTCCTTTGAGATTCGTTTCACTAACACCATTATTGTAAATTTGTGTAATGTTAAAAATTTAAAAAATTCTTTATTTTTCAAACTTCTTGGACAACTTCTAATATTAACATTCAAAATAGAAAAAATTACTTCTTTAGATAACACTTTAGCTTTAAACTCAGAAGGGATACGTCTTCATTGTTAAAGTTAGGTTGCGAGTACAAACATTCTCGTTAGATTCTTCGTGTATTTTCTGACACTTAAGGACTTAAAAACCATATGAATCATACTTTTGTAATCGATATTCGTATGTCAATTTTAGCATTTAGGTTGCTGTAATCCTTATCACACTCCTTAGGTTTGTTACAAAACTGGTAACAAATTTGACATTTCCCCATTTATTTAAATCCATTGAAGTAAGATCCTTTTTTTACGTTTTCAATTTGTACATTTCTTATGTAAATCCGTTGCATTTATTACATGAAATCAGTTGATGAGCAATTTTTACTATCTTGGAGCAGAACAAACACATACAGGCGACATTAGAGGTCCCCGCTGATTCCGCATGAAATATCCGCTCGCACGTAACAGGGTTTTTTTGTCGCCTAACTGTACACTGTAAAATATGACATTATCTAATGATAAATAACAGACCTTCTTTTGGGGGGAAGGGGGTTTTTTTTTTTTTTTAATTTAACAAATTTGCAGTTTTTCACACAGACAAACTGTTATTTTGAAAAAAAAACTGCCCTTTGCTGCCATATAATACGGGAAAATGCCGCAAAATACAGCAAAAATGTTGTTCTAAAAAACAAAATGCAACCGGAAATACCGTAACCCCAAAAGTGCTGGTAATTAAAAATACTGATCCCGCTTTTTTCTTTTTCGGACCAATTTTTAAAACAGTGAAGGGTCCGTATCGCGCTCACTTTACCTACTGGTTTTACGAAACGAAAACCCATTGTGGAACTGTTACTCGATTATGTAAAGCTATTGTATGTTTGTTTATAGTTAACAAACATACCGAAAACTATATAATGAAGTTTTAACCAAATTCTCACAACTTACATGTTTGAGTGTGGTGGCCTGCTGTATAGTATGTTGCAGTAGAGAAATAAAGGATTTGAGAGACTTCTGTAGAGACTAATCGATATTGTTCTTCTATAAAATTTCTGAAGCTCAAAAATCTTATCTAAAAATATTATGAGTACTGTCCAGTGCTATAGACATACTAGAATACTGCAATTGATATGAGGTAAAATTTATCATTTTTTATGATTTCTTTTAAAGTTACCGTCACTTGCCCTTGCATTTACAGAAAATTCGTAAAATAACGGTCAAACGGTTAATAGATAAAATATATCGGCATTTTGCTGGAAATCCTCAGTTCCCCGTACCTTTCTTATCGAAATTACTCTTAATTACCCATACGTAGGTCCGTAAAATTACGGTTGTTTTTACAGTATTCGTTTATTGTTAATTTTGAGACGTGTTTGTTCCTAACATAAAAAGGAAACATTTCCATGACCTTATATTCCATGGGGTAAATATTAACTTAATTCGTAGACCAAAATCTCAATTTTGATGGAGTAATGTAGGAAGATGATGTTGTCGGCCCATCTTTAAAGGTCCCGTAGTTTAGTTTTTCACAAGACTGTGGCAAGACTTCCATGACTTTGAAAGTTAAGGACAGTGTCAACCCTGAGTTTCCGAGTATCTATTTTGGTTTGTAACTTTGCAAATATTTGATTATTGTATGTAAAAGTATACATTTCTAGAAAGCAAATTGGACGATGAACCCGATGGTGGCATCAGATTAATGTAAAACTTTCCGTATTTTGAGAAAATTAGTAAAAAACATGATTTTGCTCCAAAATTTTCAGGCAGCATAACAAAAACAATTTGAATTTTCATGATTTCTTATGTTATTTTTTAGAAACAAGACAAATTTGTCTAGGGACTTTTTTTTTTCATTTTTTTTGAAATAGAGCTTACTTTTCGAAATATAAGGAAAAATTTCAAAAAGTGTGATTTTTACTTTTCTTTTCCAACATTTGAGTATATATTGGAGAATATCTTTTAGTTAGAAATCGAAAAATGAAAAATTGAGAAAACCGTTCCTAGAGAAGACCGAAAATTGAACATTGAGAAAATCCGTGTTTTAGTAAAAAAAAAAGTGACTTTTCACGCCATTTCAAGCTGTCTCTTTCTCAAATAACTTTATCTTTGAACTACAAAATTGAGTATGTTGTGCAACTAAGTGATGAAAATACATCTTTATACAATATTGAATCAAACATCTTTTGTCTCTAACTCCAGAAATCAGAAGAAATTTTATCTGGTCTAAATTAGCGCATTGTTTACATTTTCAAATATTATTTTTCGTTTTTCCAAGATGCGTTCGCGCAAAAAGTACATTTAAGTTACAAAGGTAGACTTGTCAGTTTTGCACATCAAATGCAGGCTTTTTGTTTGTATGTAGTGGGCAAAGTAAGTAGTATGTTGCCATTGCCACCAATTGGGGTAAAATTAAGAGTTATCGTGTATTAAAAAAAAATGGTGTTCAAATTGTTTGTCCAATGGTACAGGAGCCGAAAATATAGTTTGCACAATCTGTGATAATTTTGTTTACATATTTGTATCCAAAATGTGATGGGGATATAAAGTGTATAGGCCTACGGGTGATAGGAAGTCGAACAGAACTCCTGGTTGTGTGGTGCGTGTATATTGACTGTTAGAAAACACTCTATACTATATTATTTCTTCTCTAGTGCGATGAATTTAACAATTTACAACAATGAAATTTGAATCAATCGGACCATTCTGCAAGTTTTACCTCAGCATGACCTTCAACTGCAGTAATACTGTTAATGTGTTGTATGTGCCTAATTTTGTACTAAAACTACAGACATTAGTAAAGCAAACTATACTTTTTTAAACATTCGGAGTAGCCCTTCTTTTAAAGCCCTGCACAATCAGCGATTTCTTCACAATGTAAACAAATCGCGCCCACTATTTTTCATCAAAGTCCATTTTTTGCACTTTGTATTGGAAAGTGTTGTAGTACAGACCCCTGTAAATGGCTAAGCAAAAAACGCCGTATTTGTCAAGATATTCTGATTTTTTATGCTTTGTTTACTAATAAAAGTCGGGATCCTGACTTTCATTAGGCCCAAACTAGTCGTAAATGGGCATCTTCAAGACTGCTTAAAATGCTGTGTTTTTCACAAAGAAAAGTACTAATATAAGGTATTGATTATGGCTGGTATTCTGAAAGGGAGACTAACTTTAGACCTGGGTTTAAACCAGGGTTAGTCCTACAAGAGGGGACCTTTTTTTCTTACAACATTACTCAAAGTGTGCCTGTAAGGGTGAGAAATTCATCATGGATGGGGTTGTTTAGCCCATCCATGAGGAATTTTCGCACCCGTTACATTTAACTTTCACAGTATTTGAAAGGAAAAAGGTCCCCTCATGTAGGACTAAACCCTGGTTTTTAACCAAGTCTAAAAGTGTCTCCCTTTAGAATACCAGCCTATATGACCTAACACTAGGGGGCCCCCCCCCAATATTAAATTTTCCGCGCGTCTATACAAGAGTAGGGGAGACGCGGTCCGGTTGCAACACGGGGCACGATGCAACAATACCGCGCATGCCTAGCAGAAAGTGACTCCCAAGCTGCTTCTCACAAATGGTTGTGCCCCATCTCTAATGCAGGTCCCTGCCTAACTAAACGGCGGCTGCTACGCCAGGGGTTGAAATATCTCAAAAAAAACCTGTTTTTTTGAGTAACCTAAGCTAAAAATTTGAGAAAAATGAAATTGTTTGTTATTTGCAGTTAATGCCTGAGTCGAAGCTGTTTAATTTTGCGAAGGAATGACGATTTATGGTTGCCATATCACCTAAAGTTGTAGATTTGTAAGCTTGCTATTGTTGTAGGGGTGGCACATGTAATGGCTGCCATGATTGGGGTCAATTGCAACAGCTTGTTGCAACTGACCCCTATGGTGTTAACCAATGATAAAATATGATTTTAGGGTTTGTTTTAAAATCTTTGAAAGGAAAGAATTTTAAAGTTGTCCTGTAGTAATCTTTAAAGGTCAACGAGAGATTTTGATGAACCATCTAATGTGTCACTATTAGTGATTTTTTAGCATGATTAGACACGCAAAGAGTCCTTGCCTTGTACTATTTGGCACAGAATTCTTAAGGTAAAAGGCGATTTTATTTGCTTTTCATTCAATATAATACATAGGCGGAGTTTCGTATTTGCTCCTATCGAAATTACATATCTCTCAATTTTTGTAACCAAAAAATATTTCTCAGCTAATCCTGTTTCAAATGGGGATATTATTTGGAAAAGATTTGCATCAGTTAAAAACAGGGTTTTCGATTTTAATCGTGATACCTGATAGTGAATCTCTCTCGTTGCACCTTTAAATCATTAATGAGTTCTTGCCTTAGTCATGATTTGAACATGGCCCTAGTTAGATTTCTGATATATCTGACGTATTCACAGACACTGAATTTCAAGTTCATAAAGTTTTGAAATGACATCATTTAACAAGTTTTTAATGTTCTAAAGTTTGATTTGGAGACAGTCGCGTCCAAATATGTGAAGATTTTATAAAGAAAGTTATTTCAATGGTAAAAACTTAAAAGGAGATTTTTGATGTGAAATCATTAACTGATAAGTGGACTTAGAAAAAGTGACTGATTAGTGACTCTGAACAGTAGATTTAGAGTTTTAAATAATTGACAAATTTTCATCTCAAACACAAAACTTATTGCCATTAAAATGACATGGTTATCCAAAATAAAAGAGCACTCAGGTTGTTGGCTTGATTAACTTTCTTGCAGAGCGCATGTGGCTTGTCTAAAGTATGATTTTTATTAACGTAGGCCTATACAATAATGTAGTTATAATGTGTATTTTGTCAGCATAATTAGCAATATTATTAAGTGTATGTTGGCATTTACATGTAGATTAAATAGCATATAAATATACACAATTTATGTATGCACACAGCAATTGTGATAAGGTAAATGCATTAAAACAGAAGCACTGCATGTTTGACTTGGAGATAACAAAAAATTCAGTTGAAAAGGTGTTTCTATTTCAAAAGGGTTTGCTGAGCTGCATTATTGTTATCTTGATGTTGTGATATTGTGTTGCATATTTCAATGATGACCTTATCGATCATAAACTGGAATAACTTGTTGTAAATTGACTTTGTTGCAATTGCCCCACACTAGCGTTGCAACTGAACCCGTGGTTGGGGCAATGTTGCACACTTGACACACTGTTTTAAAATAGTCCACAGCTCCAAACTACATGCCTGTTAAGACTCAAATCCAGCTCAAAATAAATGCCGACATAGGCAAATGGAATGTATGTGGTTAACTTTAACAAATCGTCTATTACTACGATCAATTGGGAAAAAAGGGGTTGTACACCGGCCCCGGGCTCCCCTGTGTACGCGTGCGCGTCAGTCCTACGAAGCACCAAGGACAACACGCATGCGATCTACTTAAAACTTTGTCGCTATACGCGTACGGAGCCGGACCATAGAAACCACATCATAGTGAAAGATGCCGTAGCACGCGGAGCCCGTGCGCTCCAAGACCATGAACATATTTTAACGATAACAACTAAAAAATAGCAAATATTTTTCTGATCAAGTGCCTGGCAGTAAAATGGCAGGCTAGACCAACCCTGGTTTGGGTAGAGGCATAGATGGGCCTTGAATGCCCCTTATACCATGGCCCGCTGCTGATGGAATGGCATGTAGTTGGTCGACGATCAAAGACACCAAAAGGAGCTCTACGTGTATGCCTCTTTGTTTCTGGCGGTCTTTCTTAGTGGAACTATTATTAACGATCTGGTGCATCTATGGTCTCTGGAAAATACAGCAAGCTCTACGCAGACACTTACGGACACTTTGTTGGTACGAAAAATAGAAGTGCCAGATTTCACCAAATAACTGCTATGTTCTGAGGCGTTAAAATGCGAAATCTTGTTTGAATTATGTGTTTTAATACGGAAATACTAGCGAGGGACCACACACATGCAACAAAGAAATTGGAATTTGTGTTGGTCCGCGACATAAATCAGTTGCACTTTATTTCGTGTTGGCCTTACTGAGGATTGCGGATCATTGATGTTCTTGGAAGTATAACTGATTACACGTGTGTGTCTGGGTGGTATCGTCAATGGCGGCGCCAGACCTCTTTCTGGTTGGGGCAAAGGGGGTAAAAGTGAAATGGGATTAATTTTTGTGGTAAATATCAAAAATTTGGAGATGTTTAACCAATTTTGGCCCCAAAATCGCTGATTTTTGCCAAAATCCTCAATTTTTCTTTCGACCGGGGAGGGCAAAACTGGGGTAAGAAAAAATGGGAGGGAAACCCCACCCCGGCGCTACACTGGTTATATGAAACGTTGGTTTGGTTTCCTCGTTTATAGAATGCCAACATTTTAAACTCGATGAAGTCTAACAAGTACACAAAGTGGTGCCAATGGGCGTTTTAGTTAGCTTAACGTCTAGCATTTTAAACCATCTATATCTGTATATGAGTAAAAAGTTTAACCCCAACAATAGGAGACTAATCATGGCTAGTTTGTATTGAATTTCTAAGACCATTTTACCGTATGGAGGTAGGATTGTTGGTCAAATTTCAGTAAGAAATCCGTGATTTTAGGGTTAGGGCCTATACCTTCTATTTATTTCTGTCAAAGACCATGTATAGTTTGGTAAAACCATTACTTTTGCTTTTGCACAAGCCTTAAGAATAAGGAATTTGTTTTTGGTTTTCGCAGCTCATTCACATTCTCGCATTTGGTGTGCTATCTTGGTTTTGTTTACACCTCACAAGCTGGGAAAGATTTCAGAGGCGCATATCTGGAATGGATCGCTCTTGGTAAGAAGGAGAAATAACTCATAAAACTATCTTCATGGCACCAATTTAATCTTTATGGTAGGGAAAAGGCGGGGAAGGGACACGATTTTTTTTTTTCCATGGTAAATAAAAAGCGAATTTTCGGGAAAGGAGTAAGATGAAATGCGAAAATATCAAATTGAAAACACCACGTGTAAGATGGCAGTGTACATTATTTCAAACTACTTCGAAAAAAGACCGTGTATATATCAAACTTGAAATAGCCACAACGTAAATGCAGAAAGAAGGAAAGAAAAGAGCACTCCGGAAGACTCAGCGCGTCTATGGCCAAGCATTTTGAAACAATAAGTCGATATTCCAAGAGTATCGCCGATATTCCAAGATTCTCGATTCCTATTTCCAAGATTTAAATAGATTATCAATTCGATATTCAAAGATTTTCGATTTATTGCACATTTGGGGAGAAACTTTAGTTTATCAACCGATGTTCCAGGTTTATCACTGATAATCCAAGATTTTCGCGTGTTTTTCAACCACGATATTTTAAAATGTTCGATTTATTGTACATAGCGCGAGAGGAGAATCAAGATACTGACGATATTACAAGTTTATCGCCGATAAGCCAGGATTTTTAATTCGATTTCAAGATTCAAGATTTAACTCGATTCTAAGATTTTGATTTTATTGCACATTTGGCGAGAGAGAGTTGAAAAATCTGGAAATGTCGAGTTGAAAACTTGGAATATCAAACCACATTTGATAACTTGAAATATCGACCCAAAACTTGGATATCGACGCCAAAGTAAAATAAAAATAGAAAAAAAACCTGGAATATCGAACGACAATCTTGGAATATCAATCACATTTGATAAATCTTTGCATTCGACGACCGAAAATTGTGGAATATCGGCGATAGTCTTGGAATATCGAACTGTTGTACAGAATCAGTTTAAATCTCTTGTCAACATTATATCTCTCGGAAGTGAAACTGGAGCCTGGATTTTTTTTACAATACGAAATGGGAAATTTGAAACAGTGACACAAAATCACATATTTCCCTACCGTAAATATTAATCGTATAGTACGTTTTCTATGAGACGGAATTGAATAGATGGTGTTTGCCGTAGCTGGATCGACCGACCGACCCTTAATAAAAAAGGATGTGTCTAATTGACCGATTGTTCGTGTCAATCACGTCGCCCGAAATGGCTATTGACACGATCATCGGTTGTGAGAAAGTGAGTGGCTATGGAGCCGATAAGCGGCTGTGAGGTGTACTTCTATGAATTTTGGCCCGAAATTATGCCCAGGACCATAGGTCCAGTAACCAGATGGTCCCCTGGCGCATAAAATAATTGCGAAAAATATGTTCAAGATGGTCCTCAGGGACCACATTTACACATATGGTCCTGGAAGCATAAATAAAAAAGGAGCTATTTGAATAGCTCTTGAGCATATTGAATACACAAAGGTCCAGGCACTGAGCATATGGCAAATATGTCCTGGAAAAGTGGAGACATATTCTAAACAAAATAATGCTCCAGGACCATATTTTCCAACTGGGTCATGAGCATGTGCACTAAAATTTGCCTTATAGAAGTTAGACTATTCACCGATTACTTATGCTCAGGACATATGGTCAACCCACACGATCACAGGGTCAATATCATCGACCGAAATGGCTATTACACGCTCATCGTTGTACAATAACATCGGCCTTTAAAAAATTGCGATTCAAAATTTGTTCTGCAAATGAGTACAAAAACACAAAGTTAGACCGAAATATAATTTCACAATTAAAAAATTCCAACACAAGACGAAAAAAGTCAAAAACAAGACAAGAACACAACAAAGTAAAATCACAATATCTTTGCTATGTCAAATTGAAAAAGGCCCGTAGTAAGTCGTATAGCCTGTTGTATTCATTTTAGAGGAAAACAGTGTGAAGATCTTAAAAAGTCCGACCGACCGAAAGGGTGCCTCCTATTGTTCCTCGTACGGCAAGCAAACGTTTATTCGAAAGTTATAGCGGTTACAAAAGTGAAGTGATAATATCACTTGAAATTTATGGCGGACGAAATATACAATTATCTCGATGTAGTTGTTGCGAAAAAAAGATCTCAAATTTTTCTTCGTCCGGTGTTGGGAAAAACCTTTGGTTTGTTGCCAGATTGGGCACCCAAACTGAAGGGAATGTATTAATAGTCGATGGGACATGTCCTTATATGCTGTTGTTTTGTAGTCTCAATCGGGGGGCTAGGGGAATACCCAAGTCTTAACTTCATCAACAACTATTATTAAAACATATAAGCGTCTGTTCCCACAAATAAAACTGGCACATTTTCTTGAAAAGAATAAAATGTCACTTCAATTTATTTCCCAATATAAGTGACTAGTGGATATTTGATACACATCGACTTCAGCAAACAATGGATGTTAAATGATATTGAATCACCGGCCCGGTATGCGGTGTTTGTAGAAAAAACTTCAAATTCCTTTTCATTATGGGAGTGCAGGACCATTGTTATATTGTAGCGAATTCAAGCTGTATGCTCTCCAATTTAGACTGAGGACTTTCAGGACAAAAATACTTAAATCCACCGCCGAATTTCTTAATAACACAGATAGCGAACGCCAGCTCAAAAGCCGTGACCATCTTTTCCCGCAGTGCGTACTTATTTCATAACGTGGTGTACCAATTTATAATAATTCCCGATTT
Organism: Ophioderma brevispina; assembly: GCA_023653785.1. Classification (NCBI taxonomy): domain Eukaryota; kingdom Metazoa; phylum Echinodermata; class Ophiuroidea; order Amphilepidida; family Ophiodermatidae; genus Ophioderma; species Ophioderma brevispina. The sequence continues at coordinate 42,867 of JAMKCH010038455.1, read as the reverse complement.
ACATAGCTGGTTGTGTCAAATTTATTCATATATTCAGCATTGCCATAGAAACACATGTACCGTTTCCAGGCCATCAGGTTACGGCGCATGCGAGTACGCGGGGCGTTTCGAATGGATAACCGTAATGAATATTTATAGTTTTCAAAACACGGTTACGGTGCCCGCCTGATGCTTCAACACGGCGTACGCTATCTAGTGTTATAAATAGAAATCTGTGACGTAACCCTCATTCACAGAGATAAATAAATATGAGCTATATAGTGCGTGTTCAATTAACTTTGGCCGTATCTCGTTCATCATTTATTAAAAAGGAAGAAACATGAACAAAACACATGAGAGAATGTTGCTGGCAGGCTTTGACCTAAACAAATTTGCAGAAACGCAAAATCCGTACTATTTGCTTACTTCATTTCTATTCAATTTTACCGCTTTAGAAGAAGAAAAATTTAGTGTCAACGACTATATTATAAGGTACACTGGTTAGTTATTGCGAATAGGGAGCGGGTATTTGTCACTTCAACCCGAATCGTGGATGGTGGTGGTACAACATGGCTATAACAATGGCCTACATACCCCGGCCCATCTGTAATATTTTAGCTCATGTTAGCTGAAGTCTATCATATCCATTGGTCTCTGAATTGGGAAAAAGAAAATTGAGGTGACATTTTCTATATGGTTAGAAAAAGTGCAGTGTTATGTGCGGGAACAGACCGTTATGTGATCGTAATAATATTATGAATTACACTTGGTTTTACCTTTAGCCCCAGATGGGGACTACAGAATTTGTTATACAGTTGGTTATTTGCGTCCACGGCCCATGTCTATAAAATTCGGCATTTTAAAAATCAAAGCTTATGATGCCAAATTGTAACCCATTCTTCTATCTCGCTCTCCATTTTTCTCGCTTTACGCAGTGTTCAATTTTCTCGTCTGTTTGTGCGAGTCGCTGTCGAGATCGCAGTCATCCAGTTCCCAGAGGAGGTTTACAAAAACTTCACATCACAGAATCGGGAAAGTGAGGGGCGTACGTATACTACCCAAAAACGAAGAACCGGAGCGTCAACGAAAATCCAAAAGACTACAATTTGTTAGGCCAATGGGCTTGACGAACCATTATGGTCCAATAGTGACCGGCTATGGCTGTACAGTTTGTATTATAAACTTCCGTTTAGTTTTCTTGCAACAAAAAGATAATTTTCCTTGAGGAACAGTGATAGGTTATCATCTTGGAATGGAGGGAATTCGGCGCACATCTTGTTTACACTCTATGAGAATCCGATGAGATTATCATCAGTTGAAAAGAATCGGGCCACTTGTAATTTGTACGATTTGCACTTAAATATAAATAGTAAGTATCGATAATTGTGGTAAAGTCAGGGACTGAATGAGGCAACCATTTGCGAGTCTGACGTAATTTTGACGGTGGCGACCGTATTCACGTGAGCACAAAGTTTTAAATTTTGTGATTTTGTATGTCCGCTTGTCAATTGTGGGATTACTAGAGCTTTTTAAACTCTTAAAACTATATTTTTTTCAAACATGCCCAGCCCAAACAAATTATAATTGTCCCGTCTGACTGAAATCTTACCAATTATGCGCAATTGGTCGCCTTATTCTGGCCCCCGACGGTTTCAGAAATTTTGGACGAGCGATTATATAAAATTAACAAATTTATGAAATGCCTGTTATTGAAAATTTCCATTAACAGAAGGAAAGAGCAGTCAATATGTTACCAAACCATTTGATTACAAATGTTATACATCTAGGTACGTCAGTGTTCAGGAATAAAGGTTCGACTTTCATGTAACATCAACGCGAAATTATAGGGTTAAACTTTAGGGTTAGGAATGGGGTAAGGGTTAGGGTACGGGTTAAGGTCAGGGTTAGGGTCAGGTAAGGTAAGCGGCTTAGGATAGCGTTAAGGATATGGTTAGGGAATGGGTATTAAGGATTTCTTGATACTTACGTGAATGAAAAGAACCTGAGTTCGACTGCAAGCGCGTTTATATTTATCTCGCTCTTTAAATGTTAATGTTTGTAACACCGTTGTACCTGCAGACAACATGTATATACCAACGGTCGGGTATAACAGAGTAATAATTTCATCCAAAATCATGTTTTTCTTAAGTATCAAAGGTTTTCATAATTAATGGACAGTAATAACTTCCTATCTTATCTACAAGGATTGTGACTTTTTATTAAAAAAAACTTCAGAGAGTGATTTTCTCTATACGCGCTATCAAGTATAGATTGCAATAGACCCGCTCTATTTGACACTACAGATAAATTAGGTTGATTATACGGGACTATTATTTGACTTAAGCGTGAATCAATAAAACGCAGGATTTTTAAAAAGTGAGTTTTTGATAAACTGATAAAATTGTTTTTAAAAATAATGTCCTTTTTAAGAACTGTCACGCGGGCGCGAAACAGTGCAAATAACTGTAAAAGGGACTCAAAATATGCAAATAAAACGTAAAACGTTGTTTTAAACTGTTGTGAGTCCCAGCTGCCGGTTAAAACGACGATTTTTTAGAATAGTGTAGGGATTTGATTGTCCATAATCCCTCATCTTTGACAAGAGTTTCTTTGGTGTATTTGGATTTTGGTTCAGAAGTTATGTCAAGTCTTGCCCCGGGACACAACACATTGTCCACGGGCGTGGCTCGTACTCACAACCTAATTATCACGAGTCCTGCCCCTTATCCACTGTGCCACACATGCTTCTCACAACAATCCGGGTCCAGGTCAAAACTGACTTTTGGCCTCTCAAACTTTGATGGCAAACCCATTCACACAATTAGGGTCTCTTCCACATAGGCATAATCCGGGGGGGTGGGGATTATCCCCCAATATTTTGGGATGAGGGGGGATGGGTCAATCGATCACCCCCCCATGTTGATGCCTCGAATGTGGTTTTTGACCCAAACTAACCTCATATTTTACCATAGATAATTTAAAAATTGGTCAATTTCCGGTGCTTCGTGCGCATTTGTTCTGTACTTTTTAAGGATTTTAACTTCGAAATGGCAAAATTTTAGCGCGCTTCGCGCACACATTTGCGAGTAATGGATCTTTTCAGCAAACCCCACTTCCATAAATTTTCATCAACCCCATTCCTCCAATGTCAAAAAGAAATTTACACCACTGCTCTTCAAAGTCAAGCCTGTTGAGAGCATGTTACAAACCATTGATTCGTGGATCTTGCTTTAATTTCAGGTGTTTTTGCACGTGCATTAATGCACATGCATTAAGATCATCGTTTGAAATACTGTCTTTAATAATAGTCCTGCATGTTTTAATCAATTTCAGTCAAAAGATTTCAAAAAAAGTTTATTAAAATTTACATGCCACTAGTAAATTGAGAAACCTCAGCAACTATAACAAAATGTGGTCCATGGACAAAGGGGGGGGGGGGGCTCATGTGGACCCCCCTCTGAAAACCACCTTGCCATTAAATTTTTTACAAACTCTGCTCATTGATAGGTCATCAACATGACCACATACAGGAAAACCTAGACTTGGACCAATCTAATTTTTCCAAGACGGCCGTTATTGGGAATGGATGGTGATCCCCTTAGATGACCCTTGAGGTGGCTTGATCTTTGACCCCTGTAACATCACCAATGTCACAAATGTCTTAAATGTATTTTTACGTTTAACAACTTTACAGGATCAATATTATTGAGTTCACCTCAATCCAAGATTTCAGGTTTGGACCTTTTTAACCCTATAAGTGACCCCTGGGTCACGGAGGGGTCAACTGTAACTGTTCTGTATTTGTGATGCCACAAGGATTTCCCGACAAATTTCAGCTCAATAGACTATTTGCACGATCCCCGGAATGCATCTCATTCGGTGCCCATTTCCATCCTGGAACTTGTACCAGAGGGTCATGTTTTACAACAAAAATTTGTGTTGTACTCTTCGCGTCGCCGAACAGTGCCAAAATTAACAATACAAGACTTTTCACGTGAATTTAATCTTCAAAATGTAGAAGAATATCTATGGAAAAAACCAATCGAGGCCTGGTGTTGAATTTCACGACAAAACGTGATACTTTCGATCGTAACGGTGGCCCACTTGTCCCCTGACGGACGATTACCCAACTATAGTGCAACGTCAGATAGGGTAAGTTTTCCTGGGTATTTCAAATTACGCTCCTAACTGTAATGGTGTGTTAAGTCCGACTTGAGCCTGGTAAAAGTTCCCGGATTAGGAAATGGGCACCGAATTAGTCCGGATGCCATTTCGGGAATCGGCAAATGGCTATCGGAGGCGTGTTTGTAGATTTTGACCTTTGGAACCTTGAACTTTGACCTTGGGGTCGAGACTACAAGACTTCTTTTACCATTAATGTTTTACAATCCCTGCCGCAATAACAGGCTTATCTGTCTTCTATAGGCTGAGATATATAGCCAATTTGGTCTTATTTTTAGCATTTTGGGCAAAATTGAGCTTTTGACTCCCTTAATGAAACCTTTGATCCCGGGATAAAAAAACTTGTGTACAAATAAAATGCCATTGTTTTCAATGCAAATAAAAAACATTCTACATTTTCTTAGTGCCTGGAGATAAAAAATTCCTTGAATTATTTACCTTAAACCGGAAATGACATTAATGACCTTTGACCCTCCAAAATAAAAATACACACCAGGTAACGAACGCAAATCTCAAAGTCATTCAACTGTACTCTGTTTGGGTTTGTGAGATAAAAAAAAATTGAAAATTTTGGAATTTTTTGTTTTTGACCGGAAGTGACCCCTTAAAACCGTTGATCCTGAATTGTGGACAACCCGAATACCCTGCCTGGTAACAACAACTCTGTTACGTCAGTAATTTGTAAGGAACGCGATTTTTTTTAAATTTTTCACATTTTTTGTGCTTGTCAAACCGGAAACTGACCCCCTTAATGACCCTTTGAACTCCTCTATCCCTGAACACCCTATATTAGCAAGGGTCAGTGGTTTCCTCTGAACCAGGTTGGTTTATATCGGCGTATTGCTGTAGAAGAAGATAATTTGACAATTAAATTACACTCAATCCAAGCATGTCAGGGATTTGACCTTTGCACCTGTATAACGTTACCCCTGGGTCACGAATAGGGTCACTGTATTTTTCTGTATTTACTATATCCAGATTATTAATTCCTGTCAAATTTCAGTCATCGGAGCTGGTTTGCTAATTTTGACCTTTGACCTTGAAAACTTTGGGGTCGAGACTATCATAGACCTCTTCTACTATTAATGTTACACATCACTGTAGTAATCCGGGCTTTATCGTCTCTATAGGCCTGAGATAAATCCAATTTGGTCCTTATTTTTTAACATTTTTAGCAAAATTGACCTTTTGAACCCCCTAATGACCTTTGATCCCGGTATAAAAAAAACCTCGGCTACACAACAAAAAGCCATTGTTCACCTGCAGATAAAAAAATTCTACTATGCTAGTTCTGGAGATAAAAAATTAGCTTGAATTATTACCTTAAAACCTGAAAGACCTTAAATGACGTTTTGACCTCCAAACTAAAATTACCTTGCATACACCATATAACGTGAAATCATATCTGAGTCACTGTACTATGTTTGTTTTGAGATAAAACTTTTGGAATATTTTTGGTTTTTGACCGGAATGACCCCTCAAATACCTTTGTTCCTGAAACTGTGGACAACCCAAAGACCCTGCCTAGTAACAATACATGGGCTCTAATGACGTCACTCGGCTACGTAATTTGTAAGGCCAGTGAATTTTTTGATATTAGTTCACAATTCTTTGGCTTTCAACCAGAAATAACCCCCTTAATGACCTTTGACTTCTTATCCCTGAACATCCCTATATACAAGGGTCAATGGTTCCTCTGACCCAGTTTTGTTTTATCGGCGTAACCTGAAGAAAATTTTGACAATAAATGAATATTTTGAAGCCTGTGCCGGTCAAAGATCAGACCAAGGGGTCAATGTCATATGAACATAAAGGGACGGGCCAGCGGTCATTTGGTGAAAGTCTGGTCAGACTACTTCAAACGATGACTGAGCTAGACGCAGTTGAGTGGTTGCCAGAAAGAAATGAAGGAAGACGCATCAAAACAGAACAAGACGGCCTGAGGCCGTCTTGTAAATCATGAAAATTGGTTGTACCAAGTCAAAATGGCAGTCCTAAAAACTATTTTTGTTTTTTGCACAAATGCTCTTGCGGAAAAAAATGCAAACCACTTTCCCAAAGACTTTTTTCCATACAATTTGGCTCACGAATAGAAAACATAAATCAATTTACAATGCTGCAATTAACATTTTAAAAAGTTTCCAGTACGATTTAAAGGGACAACACAATCCACCACTTTGCCTTCTTTATGCTAATTAGCTGTTTCGATTTTTTTCCAACCAAAAATGTACAACTGATAATTAGGAATTTAAATACTATTTGGCAAAAAAAAAAATTAGTGTTCAACATGCACACGAATCAAAGTTGGTTCCACGCGACCCCTTACACACTAAGTGTTAAAACACTCTGGTTTTATTATAAAATCACAAGCTATAGGGTAGACGGACCGAATATGATGCTGGAAAAAAAAGCGTATGAATAGGGGGGAAGTGAGAATAAGTGAGAAAAAGCGGGCGCTGCCGGAAGACGAGAGTATGGCGAGAGGAAATGAGTGAGCAATGTAAAGAGAGCTGAAGCACTGGAGGCCGAGACAACAAAAGAATCCTGTGAGAGGAAAAACGCGGGTAGAGAGACCAAATGAAAAGATGCTTAAGCAAACAGAAAAAGGGGGAAGGAGGGTGAAGAAAGAATAAAGAAAGAAATATAAGAAGCAGAGGTTAAGCCAGCATGATGGGTCCTTGATACACCAATGCCCTTAGCCTAGTAATAGATCACTATTATGTTAAAGATGCTTCAAAATGGTTCAACAGGGTCGGTCAGTCAATTTTTTTTATTAGACAAATCCACAGTTAATCACATTAGTGGCCAATCACAATAACACTTATTTTTTTTCTTGTGCAAGCATGCGTTTTTGTAAAAGAAAATTTTAGGTGTGTCGCAACCAGTAGTGCTCCCAGGCAATGCTTACCACCACAGAAGATAAATTTATTCACAATTTATTATCACATGATCAGTCACGTTTGGTCCAGTGATTGAGCACTCGTCCCCACAATCCAAAGGTCGTGGTTCCGAGTCCCACCTTCAGCCACCTGTTGTGCCCTTGAGTAAGGCCTTTACCTTAAAGACACAATCAGTGAATTGAAAAATATTTGAAATTTGCAGGAATAGCTTCAATTGAAGGATAAGTCTGTAGAATTCTCATAGTTTACCTTTTTCAACTGAAAAAAATTGACATAAAAGAAGAAAACGGCAGTGTTCCCAAGATCGATTCCACCATTCAAGTACGGTTGTGTAAGTGTCCCGAACGGACAGTAATGACCTTAAAATTTCCGATTATCCTGATTAGGTTGCTTCTGTTCCTTATCATTTGCAGGGTAGTTAGGATACCTGTACTTGTTACATTCATGCCCCAAATCTGATTTTTGATGATTTGTCGATTTTCTGATTTAGCAAATCACTGATAGTGTCCTTTTAATTAACTCCTCTCCCCCCAGTGTATAAATGGGTACCAGCATTATTAATGCTGGGAAATTAACAGACTCGCTGTGCGGAGGAGTGCCGAACACCCCACAGCAAAAATAATCCGGAGGACGGTCTGGCCCAAACGCCAAGGAAAAAGAGATGAAGCACTCGCGCACGAAGCTTGCTCGACACGAGACTTTACTACTTTGTATGGATCAGCAATTGTTTTGTGTGGCATTTAAAGAGCACTGGCACATTTGAAAATAGTGCGCCCTCAAGATTTTCAAAATCGATATTTTTTGCCATGGTTTGTAAAGCTTGTATATACAAAGCCCTCAACCGAAATGATTTAAGACGAATCATCTGCTTATGGGTACCGAACGATTTTATATTTAACGTCGCCGGCGACGCTAAATTCAGCATACGACGACAATGGCTTTAACACAAGAACCACACAAACCCATAATGCTGTTTCTCACGCTATACACACTGTTTTTTTATCGGTCTATCATCTTTGTGGTTTTAATATCGTGAGTACTAGCTTTAAAATATGCATGTAATATACACATTTGTTGATTAAAGTTTGGAAACTTAAAAGTTGGCCCTACAAATTACCTGGATTCCTTTATCCTCATATCAATGTCCCTATCTGTTGGTTGGGGTAATGTTATTTTTTATGTTAAAATATATCTCTGTTCTCTCAATGGCCTAGACTATCATTTGAGAGCAAATTGACAGAAATTTCATATTTTTTGCCAAAATGTTGCCAGTGCCGCTTAAAATGCAAGCCCAGATCCAGACTGCAGTCTTAATGGTGGCTTCATATTTCATCTTCAGACTTCAGCAAACACAGCAACCTTTTAAAACATGCTTTGCATTTAAATGCATGGAACATACATGCTGCATTTAAATCATGTTTAACAGCTAGTGCCGGCTGACATCTGCCAATCAAATACACACTCACACATACCCTCCAGGAGCCTAATGTTGACAACATCTCAATTTTGTAGTTTGCACTGGTCCCATATGTGACCCATTGCCATTTTAATAAATACAATCACATCTCATTTATTTATGTATTAATACATTTAACATATATTTGCACACATACAATTCTGCTCAAAAGTGATTAGTTACACAATAAGAGAATATACCATAGCCTTCCCACAATGCATTGGCTTCCAGTGGAAGTTTTTTGTACATGTTCCACTGTGATCGTTAGAGATGAAATGATCTTAAAATGCAAGTTGTATCAGTACTGTCAATTAGCCATGTTTCATCACTCACGACCAACCATTACTGTACAAAAACCTCCATTGAAGCAATGCATGTGGGAAGCTATTGAAATCGGCTCGTTACAAATATTAAAGGTAATTTGCACACTTTCAAAATATAGTTGATATACTATTAATTCATCAAATGAGGTCGTGTTTTCTCATAATGCAATTCTTCCAGTACAATTTTTGGGATTGGTTTTCCATTAGTTTGTGACAAAAGGTACTTTAAAGGTCCATAATGGCCCATCGCTAATAGCCTCGACCCCAGGGAACCCCAGATTTTACCGAGTTGGTCAAAACTTTGGTATCATAAGAAATGCTACTAATTTTTTCATTTATCTTGTGGAAATCTTAGGGCTACACAGTTTGTTTGGATGTTATGAACGAAAAACATGCCCCATTTTGGTCACCAATAGTAATTTTAACACAGTACGCATTGGGATACAAAATCACGTTTTTATCTATCACTTCAAAACCGGGTTGCAATTCGGCACGAAACTTTACAGATGGTGTTTTGGGGTGAAGACATTCGGTATCAAGATGAAAAAATTTATAGACTGAAATCAGGCCATCACCCTTTATTGCAAGATTGGTAAGTTCTGTAAGAACAGGAGATTTTCCATAAAGAAGCTGCCCCCAATTTTTTTCGAACCCGGGTTTTTTTACATATTTGGAATGCTTTCCAAGTATTAGATCACACCCCTGAAGTGAATAAGCCGAAATATGCCGTCTTTATGTAATATATATGATTAGTACTTTTCTGTCAGCACGACAAGCAAAGCACTGTGTCGTGGGACAATTAACGATAGTCAGGCAAGTTCAAAACAAGGTTTGCTGTTTTTCGTTTGTACTTGTTTTTCCCAATAAACCTTTGAAACGTTCTTGGTAGGTGGTCTACAATCGATCCTGTTGCAATTTGAGAGAATTCTATCCTAAAAAATCCCTCACTGTCCACGGTAATTTAGGAAATTTTGTAATTACAAATCTGTGACAACCCAGTGCAGAAATTGATGGGAAGAATTGCATTGTGGGAAGAACACTATAACTCCTCTTGATTTAAGAATAAAGTATGATTTTGGGAACCGGTACTCTCTTTAACGACGAATTGACCCAAGGCGAAACCATTATTTTAGTGGAAGAACGAGGCCGGAGGCCGAGTTCTCCACGCAAAAATAAGGTGTCGCCGGGTTCGATTCGTCGTAAAGAGCGTACGGTTCCCAATCATACCTTTATTCTCATTCTTAAACAGCTTTAATCATTTAAGGTCATCTTAAAACCGAAAAAAAAAAATAAAAAACAATTCCGTGATGCTTTATGCTTTAATAAACAAGAAAGGACTGCCATCACCCATGAAAAACAAATCGACAACCCGCTTAACGCACGATCATACGCACCGAAGACGCCACTTGGCAGGCGCGCGCCGAAGAGCAACGCGTATGACGCGGGCGCTTTACACATATAAATAACTTCAATACGCATCGCGTACTACCTGGGTTCAATTAAACGAATTGACCCAGGGCATCAGCCAATGAATTGCTTACATTTTTCACAGCTTTTAAGAATTCATCAGTGAGCCCACATGTGAACACAGAATGGGATTGTGTATCACTTCACTAGGTTCACTGTAACTTCTTTATTTCCACATGGTACCTGCATGCACCCAATGGGGTCACAAACCATTTGGTGATGCAAAAACAAAATCCTGCCATTTTTCCAAGCCAGAAATTGCCCTAGCTTGCAATTGGTCATGATCTCACCCACGTGTGTGAAATTTAGCCAACTTCTTTTTGCTGTTGGTTTTTTTTCTTGATCGTATAAGGAGAACAAACAAGAAGAGGAGAAAAGAGTACAACCTTTCTTTCGCCTTTTTATTTCAGAATTTAATGTGATAGATTTTGGTCTCTATATACGCTTTACAGGGGGTTTAAGATGCCACATCCATGACTTTTGCCAAAATGTCCCACTATTAAAAGGTGCATTTTGTGATCCAGCACCGTCCTGTTTATTCATGTTCACTTAGATATCCTTGAAAACTCATTTAACAAATTTAGTTGATTCAATCTTGCGGTTTTGTATTATTAAGCAATTTGTTGTTTTCTCACGGTCCCATAATCCACGGTGCTGTAATTTCTGTTCATATGAAAATGCAATTCTGAAAGACTTTTTTTTCCATTATGTACCCAAACTCGGTCAAACATATATTTAACATATACAATTATTTTAATTTTGGCCTTGTTTTGATCAAAAAGCGGAATAAAAGCTAAAAGAAAACAAAAAAGTTTTATCTTGCCTGTAAATATATGGAGAGGGGGGTACATAGGAAGTCTTGGCCGCTAATTTCTTACGATACACCCAATTTGCTCATCGATTACGTACACATGGATTACTAAGCCTATTGGTTTTCAGATGATATAAAAAATCTCAGCTTTTTTGAGGTTAGTCCCGGGGACTAGGATTGTGATCGAGTGAAAATGCCCTTTAAAATTTGCTAAATTATCCATACAAACTTTATTATCCGTGATGATTCTCATCACACACAATCACCCTTTTGCTGGTCTAGTGGTATTCAATGAAGCACAGTTAATTTCAAAAATCAATATGGTTAAAATGTACTCTCCTGATTGGAGCTCTTTTTGGTGCATGCATAAGTCTAAAGGTATGCTTCTGGAGCTTCTTTTTAACTGGGAGTACCACCAGTGTCACAAAATATTCTTGCTTTCATTTACTCTCAAAACTCTTTATACTTATCAAAATTTTATTACTAATCACCCTTATTAATCAAATTACAATTCCAAAGCTTACTACTCAGGAATTTGTAACTCAAAATGTTAAAGTGGGATGGCCCGAATTAAGAATTATGAAAGTTTTTCATCTTGTAATATTGGCCCTTCAACTCCAAAACCCCACTGTAAAGTTTCGTGCTGATATTCAATCCGTTTTGATGCGACAAGCTAAACCATGATTTCTATAGCTCCAGAGAGTAAACTGTTTCCAATTAATATTGTGTTGAACCAAATGGGGCACATTTTTGCTTATAACTTTCCTCCGAACCAAACATCCATTTGGCGCTATAGAATTTCACAAGGGGAAATTAGAAAATAGTAGCTGTCTTCTGATACCAAAAGTCGACCACTTCGGTCCAAATTGGGGCTTCTACGGGGACGAGGCTATTAGCATCGTGCCTATGGACCGCTTTAAACAATTCACCTCGCTCATCCATTACTACTTAGGCTATGGTTAACAGCTTTTTAGATCAGGTCAGTCTGGATGGCTCGTGGTTAGATCAATTCAAATTACACGGCCCAGGCATGTATGTCCAGGAATTTTTTTTCCAGGTGAGCACGCTTGGGCACGTTGTGTATGTTCCATGTCTAACATTTCTCAAGTGGTTTTGTATGTGGAGTACGTTTCTTTTCTCCACTTTGAAATTTATATGTAAGAAATGCGGGTAAGCATTATGATCTTGTGTACCACACTGTAGCGTTTAGTATAGTTGTTGCAGAGGAGGTAGGCGCAAATTAATAAACCTACTTTGGTGTTAACATCCCCCCCCAGTTCAAAAACAATGTAAAAGGTGCACATTTTCGGACACTGCAAATTGGTAATACATGTTTTCAAATTGTGCAGATAATTTGGATTAATTTACAACTTTGACCCTTCACACCTATTACTACATGTGCTTGAAATAAAAGCACATGATCGGTTGGGTGAAGGGTATAAGGTAATAGCCAAATTTTTATGAAAGTTATTAATTGTCTATACATATAACCACCAAGAGTAGTTGTGTGAAAATTTGTGGTGGATATGGGCATTCTATAAAAAAGCAAATTTTACAGTGATACAGTATTAAAGGTGCATTTTGTGATTTCCAGAACCCCTGGTTTTATCATGGATTACTAGACTATCCTTTAGAAAAGATATACAAAATTTGAGTTGAAAAGCGTGCGGTTGTGTTAGAGTAATGCTTGTTCCCACGGTCCGATAGGCCACTGTGCTGCCAATGTGTCCGTTTACGGACGGCAAATACAAAACTGTAAAATTTCTTACAGTATGACCGAATTTCACGTAAGAAGGCTAACGGTTCGAGGATATAAAAATCCAACTTTTTCGAGGGAATTGGGGGGGACAAGGTTGTGGATCACAAAATGCCCATTTAACAAAAGAAAAACTTGAAAATCTCAAAAGTGCATGACTAGCAAAATTTAATTTGCTACATCTTATTCATTCGGTACACGCTACGCAGAGTGGGATTGAATAAGTATCATACAATCAAGTACGCATGAGTATGTCCAACTTCCAGTGAGTTGCCTAGTAGGCTGCCAATCATGTCCCTGTTTTTGTTGGGACGTATAGCGGGACAATGCTTTGTGGAAGAATACACACATAGGGGGATTTTGATCGTCGTGTCCCAATTACCAAGATGACAACTTACTAACTCTATGGCCGCTCTGGCGTTATAATCCTCAAAAATGTTTAAAACCCCTGAGGTCTACCATCCTTTCTTACAGTATCTCTGATTGGCTCATTACATTGATATAACATGATAAAGCTTGAGTAACAATCAAAAGGAATTTATATAATGTATAAATATGCAGCTTTTCTACCAGTCTCGATTGGTAAATACATCCTATACCTTAAGTATAACCAATAAAATCAGCGGGTAGACCTCAGGGGGTTAAATCTGCCTTTTTCCCAAAAAAAATAAATTTCCAGAATTATTTATTTTCAGACCATTTTTTAATAGAATTTGATTCAAGGCCCACCATACCGAAATCGTGTCATCTGCGGAACAGAAAACGCAGAAAATACGCAGGCTGACAGTGAAAAGATCACAAAACCATGAACAATTACCAAAAAATGGGGATCATTTTCTGCACCTCCACACGTCGTGTTTAGGATACCTATTTTTGTTAATCCCTACCAAATCAGTTTCCCCCATTGAGAAATATTCTGGGATAAGCTGCCTCACGAAATTGGGAGAAAGAAAATTTTAAATATACTTTGTTCAACACAACTAGGCACGACTTTCACACCTTGAAATGATATAGAATAGTGTGGGCACACCTGCACACACACAACACTACTGCAACGGATGCAGTGTGTCATGTACGCGCGGTGCAAACTGTGGCAAGAGGCGAATGAGTAATGGGAATTACTTTCACAAGCGGATAAACAAAAGCCGAGTGCAACAAGGATTTCAAATACAGGGTCCTTTAAAAAAATTGAAAATTCTGATTTTTGTACTGGTTGGTAGTAAAGCTCTCTATCAAAAATATCCCATTTGGAAGGATTAAGCTGGCAACTGTTTCTTTGGTTGGGACATAAATTGTGAAAATTCTAATTGTCGTATAGGAGCAAATACGGACATTCAGCTTTGTTTTCTATTGAAATATAGCATATACAAACACCTTTTCGTTTCATTTTAAGTGATTTCTGTAGCCAAATAAAAGGTAGGGAATGAAGTATAAGTGTTAATCTATATGAATTCACTACATATCACAGAAAATATGGACAACTTGAAATATCTTGTTGCACCTTTAAGTTGATGAACAACGTATACCAGGCAATTGAAGGATGTTCCCCTGTTGACCACGACATTAGACTTCACATACGCAACATCATTCTGGGTTGTATCAGTGATAAGGGCATGCTGTCTGAAGGAGGTTCTGTGAAGAGACCATAATTTACTTGAAAAATGTGTTTAGGTCAGATATGATGAAAACGAACGCTTAAGGTGCAATGAGAGATTTTACATATCAGGTGTCCCTGATGTAAAGCTTTCCGTCATAAATATCCCCATCAAAAAGGATTACGCTGAGAAATGGTTCTTTGGTTCAAAACTTGTGAAATTTCTAATTTTGTATACAAATAAAAAATTCAGCCTATGTTTTATATTGAAATATTAGCATATCAAAATCAATTTTTTCTTTTTAAGACATTCCTGTAGCCAAATACAAGGTAAGATATATGATATTACTATTATGACACAATATTTGGGTGCCTCAAAAATCTCTCGTTGCACCTTTAAGGATGACAACATAGGAAGGTATGTAAGTGTCCCCCCCCAAAAAAAAAATCAGTATAAACAAATCATTCCAATCAGTTGAAACAAACCATATGACTGTTTTTTTTAAATGGCTTCCCATATAACAAGAGGACACCTCATAACCCACGTGTTATGACCAAAATACTTTAAAAGTAAATATTTAGCTGTGAGTGCCATTCTGAAGACAATGAAAAAATCCACCCCACAAACCTGGCTGAACTTTAAACAGTTAATCATTTTTTTTTAACGAAAGGTTAAAGTCACTTGCAAATTGGCATTTCCATTTTTCATTGTATATTTAAATTAAAATATGGTAAGGCCAAGAAAAAAAACAAGTTTGTCTCAGAAAACCGCACGCATTTTGTTTAAAATTGGTCCTTGACCGCGTAATTTCTTTTTAGATTTTTACTCATTTGAAATTTTTTAAAGACAAATTCTGAAAAAAAAAATGAAAATTTGGCCGCTGAGAAAAAGTGGGTCAAAAATGCAAAAAAATGTGCATTTCGCATTAGCATTTTTCCAAAAACCCAACACATTTCGCATTGCGATTTTTCACATTTCTTCTGAGACAAACTTGTTTTTTGGGGGGGCCTAATAAGAGAAACATTTATGTGTGTCAAATCCAAAAATTTAATCACAGCTTAGAGGTTTCATCTTCCCAGCCGGAAGATTTCATTAGTAATGCGATGATACAGTACCAGAAGAAATGCACTAATGACTGGGAAGATGAAACGTCTAAGCTAGGAGTAAATTTTTGGGTTTGACAAACAAATTTTTCACTTATGATTATTACCAATCCTGATGAATTAATTCAAAGAAATAAAATATATAATTTATAGGGATTTGATCAAGAAATCAAAAATTGCATAGGAAAGCATGGAGCATCATAAATTGCCTCCACATGACTTAAA
Organism: Ophioderma brevispina; assembly: GCA_023653785.1. Classification (NCBI taxonomy): domain Eukaryota; kingdom Metazoa; phylum Echinodermata; class Ophiuroidea; order Amphilepidida; family Ophiodermatidae; genus Ophioderma; species Ophioderma brevispina. Next base: position 27,070 of record JAMKCH010038455.1, on the reverse strand, counting down.
AGCATGGCTCTTATTATTAGCCATTTACCATTGTATGATAATGGGACCGGTTTCACCAGGTTATACTTAGAGAATAAAGGTATTGTTTTTAGCCTCTGCCGTGTATCCATCGTGTCATATGACACAGGCAACAGCTTTATTTTAAGTAGAACAACGGGGCGCAGCAGAGTTGTTTTACGCTAAAATAGTGCCTTCGCCTGTGTAATATGACACGATAGATACACGGCAGAGGCTAAACACAATACCTTTATTCTCATTCTTTAACACTTTATTCTTATTAACAAAATTATGATAGATTTTATCCAACGAACTACCCCGACTTTTTAAATTGATCAGTCCGTTGTTACTCTGCATCATCGATTAGCCCGAGCAGTGCGTATGCGTAGCGCGTTGATGCGTACGCATTGTATTTTGTGATGTCTCATATCACATGGCTAAGAACCAATGAAATTGCATTTAAACAATCTCAAGCGTTTAAGAATACTTCTTCTTGGAACTCTTATCCCATATCAGTGTCGGGCCGCCTCATCATAACTTACACAACTAAATTCTTCAACGGATTACCTTTGAAGTACCTTAGAAGTAACCACAGAGTACCTACTCACATGGGTACCACATTGCCAGCAGCAAAGGTGGAGATAATCATCTAATTAAATAAATGCAGTACCTTGGTCATCCCATGGGTCACTGGTACATTATGCAAATGAGCTTTGAGCTCTTTGTGAACATTTGTGTATGGATACAATACTGGCTAACAAAAGTGGGACATGGAGTGAAAAAATAACTATAATGTAGGATGTCTTTATGCACTGTAAATGTTGGACTGAACCTTCCTTCATCAGAAAAAATCAATGAGAAGATAACCCATAATGAGCAACTTTAACTACAACAGCATTTATGAAAATGGCTGGGAGAAATTTAACGTAAGTAACATGGTGTCCATTTTGTACTGTAAGCCACCATCACAAGTTTTAGAGATAGTAATAATTATGTTAGATTGGCATCTTTAATGATTGTCTAGGCTGTTGACATGATTTTTTTTTTATGAAAAAATTAAAAATTGGCATTTCGTTGGAAATTTACAAAGTGGACACTGTTACTAACATAAGGTAAATAGCATCACTTATCCAATCATTTTGATGCCGGGTTAATTTCAAAACTTACTGACACCTAATTGCTTTGTAATTGAAAGTTACATCACTGTGTTCACAGGGACTTTACATAAACTGATTTGCACAAGTTATAATATTAAAATATTAATAATGTTCACTCAACATTTAACGTAAGTAACATACATGAGGACACCAAATAGGTTGGAAAATGAAACCAAAGTATTCATTGAAATGTAAAAGGTTTTACATATTGATTTTTTCTAGTGCCATGAATGCATAATTAAATAATTAAGGCATTTCATTAGGAAAATAATATCTATTCTTGAAGCAGTAACTAGATATTTAGATAATACTCCCATTCGCTTTGGTGTCCGATGTCTAAAGTTAAATTTCACATGGATGGAAAGTTGGTTCTTCAGTATTAAGGAGGTTGTTCTTGAATTTATGCAAAAATTGTTTACAGTCCAGGACTGTATAGTTAATTAAATCCATTCAGCTATCACTTTCATTTTCATTCTGAAAACCCCTGTATTTAACGTAAGTAACATGCCAAATGTGGACCCCATTTAACGTAATTACACTCAGAGCAAAAGATAACATGACTTTTTGTTTTTTGAACTGATAGACATTCCAAATTAGGGTGGTATATATTGGTACACATTGTGAAGTGCAACATAACGTTAACAGAGTAAAATGCTCTCACCTGTTTACCATTGAACACTCAGAGGTTTTGTTAGGTTTTATGTTTTGAATTTTTCAAAGTAGTATGAAGAGGAAAATTAACCTATGCTTATTACTACAGTACCATAATAGTTCTGTTTGGGTTAAGCTAAAAAGGTAAATTAATACCAGTAATATGCTACAAATGGGTGGACACCAAATGTTACTAACATAAGATGGTACAACTCAGTTGAATTTCCAAAAAAAAAAAAAAAAAAAATAGATAATACTCCCATTCGCTTTGGTGTCCGCATGTTACTAACGTTAAATCACATGGATGACAGTTGGTTCTTCAAGTACTTAAGAGGTTGTCTTGATTTATGCAAATTGTTATACATTCCCAGACTGTATAGTTTAATTTAAATCCATTCAGCTATCACTTCATTTTCATTCTGTAACCACCTGTATTTAACGTAAGTAACATGCCAATATGTGGACACCATTTAACGTAATTACACTAAAAGATAACATGACTTTTTGTTTTTTGAACTGATAGACATTCCAAATTAGGGTGGTGTATATTGGTACACATTGTGAAGTGCAACATAACTTTAACAGAGTAAAATGCTCTCACCTGTTTACCATTGAACACTCAGAGGTTTTGTTAGGTTTTATGTTTTGAATTTTTCAAAGTAGTATGAAGAGGAAAATTAACCTATGCTTATTACTACAGTACCATAATAGTTCTGTTTGGGTTAAGCTAAAAAGGTAAATTAATACCAGTAATATGCTACAAATGGGTGGACACCAAATGTTACTAACATAAGATGGTACAACTCAGTTGAATTTCCAGGAAATATAGCTTCATTTAAAAGCGAGTCTCTCTGGATGTGATACTTCAGTCAATAATGAACAACTACAACAGAACATTCATTTGTAGAAATTTCACTAAAAGATACTGCTGATTCATTAGTTTATGTTGACCAAATTTGTCCCATTTTTTATGCTATTTTAAGCCATTTTTTCACCAAAAAGCTTAAATTTCAGGAATAAAAAGTGCTTTGACATGAAACTTTTCATATAAGTTATCTCTTCATTTATGTTTTTATGATAAATAACCAAAATAAATAGGCTGCTACAATGTAATCAATTTAAAAATTGTTCTAAAATTAAATTACCCCAAAATTTGCCAGTATTGTATCCATGCACATTTAGAAATCTTATCCAATATTTAGCATTTTGGTTTAAAGCGAAAGTTGCAAGAAGGGTGAAACCATGTTATTATGGTTGTGTAACTACAGTTGACTCCAGATGGCCCATAAAACTTGACAAGAGTGGACCAAAACAACAAAAATATTGCAGCCTACGAAACTTTAATTTTTCTTACTTACTGACCAATTAAGCATGTATGGATACTTGAATGAAACTAAATAATTATACATCAGTGGAATATATTTTGCAAACAAAAATTAGAAAAATAGAAATAAGGCATGCTCCTCAATACCTTAGGAGTATTCTCTATACATTGAGGACATCCTCAACACCATGAGGATAACTTATACTAGATTCACACTGATATAGGGACAACCTGTACTTTTTTACAGGTGAGAACTGTTTGTGAGGGGCCCACAGCAATTAAACTTTGCACCACTCCTAGTCTGTGCGTTCTTAATACTGTATGCTCTTCGGTCAATATGATGTGCAGTGGTCAAAACATTGAGTGTCACTGGTAAAAGTAACGTACGTTAATATGTGAAATGCTACCTGTAGGCAGGTTTGTTAGTTGCACAAGTGCACTATTGAATTCTGAATATGGTAACAATGGTTTTTGCACTGTCCACACAGGTGATATGGGGCCTCATCATTATTTTCATACGTTACCAACACTAATATGGTTAATATAATAGGCAATGACACTCACAGAAGGTCCAACGTAGTTCTCAATAGTTGAAGCACCATGGATAAAATATTTGGAAATGAAACCTTGGCCTACGCAAACACAACTTTGTAATTAATGTTGCCTAAATTAAACTTCTTTAGTCTAAATAATTTGGGGGATTACTTCAATGTCAGTGTACAGTGTAGAACAGGACCATACAGTATAAACGTACCTTGCTCAGTAGCCCTACAAATTCTTTCAAGGTGGCTCCACAAGGATACAGTGAATATGTGAAAAGATTTAAATTGCTAAACACTGTCTTTACAGTGAAGTGATGCGAATGATTTATTAAAACTGTACAAAGTTCAATTCAGAAAAGTACAGTAAACAAAATTAAGTTTTGCACTTCGTCCTTTTCCTTTCAAGTCACTTTCTATTGTTAGTTAGCTAAGCCACTTCTTGGATAGATGAAAATGCTTCTTCCCTATTTCACTTGATGGATATGACCCAAAAACATTCCCCAGCTCCTATATCAGCACGAATCGAGTATAGGAATATATCCTTGTGAAACATATTTGAGATGTCTTCAGCACTTTGTGTATATCCTCAATAATAAAACTGAAGGATATCTTTGATACAATGTGCACATCTTAAAAAGATTGGGATATCCTTGAAACCATGGGCTATCCTGAATTCAGTAAATTGGGAATATCCCAAATAATCTTTTAAATAAATATCCCCTTCAAATTGGGGACATATCTTGGAGACATCTACAATACTTTATAGACATTCTCATTCCTTTAGGAACATCCACAATATATTAGTAACATCCAATACACCTTGAGGAGATCCCAAATGCCGTAGGGACATCCCAATACCTTAGGGACATCAGTGCCAGTCTTCAACATCCGCTTAAAGGTGTATTTCGTGATTCAGCAACGTCTGTTTTATTCATTGTTCACTGATATCCTTGAGAAAGCTTATTCGCAAAACTTTTTAATTCCGAGTCCGACTTTGCGGTTTGTGTTATGAAACAAATGCTCGTTTTCCCACGGTCCCCATAGGCCACTGTGCTAAATTTCTGTCCACAGAAAATACAAATCGCAAATTTCTACAGACACAACCAAATTTGCTCGCAAGATTTGGCACATCTGGATTTACTAAGTTACGGTTCAGATCATTGAAAATTCTCAACTTTTTTTATGTACGTCGGGGGGACGAGGCTGTGGATCATGAAATTCCCCTTTAACTGTGTAACTTTCGCTTTGGGATATCGCTACTCAGAATCCCTGAAAGAGCATTGAGGAAATACTTGTCTGCCATTTCTCGAATCAAATAATATTCCACATGCGAATTGTGAAAGTAAAATTTCTTCAGAGTCTTGTCCCCCTGCCAATCCTTTATTGGGATTAGCATAGGTCTAGAATGGATCATCATCGTCCGATGCGCGGCCTACTTGTGTGAAGATGACGACTAACGTGGAAAGACTGCTATCACACCACATGAGCGCAATAGCAAAGCGCCTCATGGTGGATAAGAATCGACCTGTTTCTTTTGCCTGTCCTTGATCTGTGGCACATTAAATAAAAAAATAAAGACATTTAGCAAGTTACAAGGCATTTAATCGGCAGTCACCCAAGTACTATGTTCAAACTAAAAATTGTTGGACAGGGCATTTTACATGGTCTTTCACAATACATAGCGAATGACCATGCTATTGTCCACATTCCCGTGCACCAGCCTGCACACGTCTGCAATTCAAATCATTGATGGAAACCAGGCCCACGTTATAGCATACGGTAACTTAATTCCATATGCTAGTAAATGTAAGGTGATACATTTTCGTGGTCTGCGCTTTCTTAAAAGAGATGAGTAACACGTACCAGACTTTTTGTACACACAATTGAATTATGATTTGGTGGGCTTTACATTGGTGGGATTCTAAAACTTCAATAACGCGCTTTTTCAAACTTACAATTCGTCGCTTTTAATTCGTTTTTTTAACCCCCAAGTAACACCCTTTCACGTCATATGAGACCAACGTAGATATGTAGGTGACATTCCGCTACAATAATACATGATTTAATAACGAATTCGTATTTTGGACCTCAAATCTGGACATATTTTCCAGGGCGTTTTCGACCACTTTGAGGTCACAGCGATTGTATTGTCCTTCTTCATGTACAGATAAAATACTGCATGTTGGTGTTACCTCTGATTGACGCCAGAAGAAGCAAGTTTATGTATTCAGCCCTTGATTGGATTAACAGGCTATAGCTATGCCCATAACAACTTGTAATCTTGATCCTGGGCAATATCAAAATATCATCGGTCCTCGAACCCCTTGTGTCGCCTGCCGCCGCGTTTTGTGAATGATAGGCCACATAGTAACCTTTGACCTTGGGGGGGGTACATGGGGACCTTTGGTTCATAAACAAACATGGGTTTGCTTGTAATACCATAAACCCCAGTTTGGTTCCATTTGAACTGCAACTTTTCAATTGAGGTCACTTTTACTTTTCAGCCTATTTGACCTTTACCTTGGTATGTGCCCTTTGACCTCATTACCAATGAGGGGATCCCCACATTGCACTACAAATCGGGTTTGGTTTAAATCCATGATATGCGATATACAGGCAAACGGTAACCCTTTTTCACAACAGACAACAACTGACATCAACAACGGACATCAACAACAAACATCAACAACGACAATAAAGTGGACAACTTGATCCCTATTTTCTACCTTCCTTAAGGCAGGCGACCCCAAATTGGCCCTGCATTGATTTTCGCAACTTTGCCCATATGCATGGAAACAACCAGAGCCCTACCCACCCCACCACTTGTACTAGACCTTTTCAGGGGGATTCTTTGAACTACAATGATCGTGCATGACCATCTTCCAAATCGAATAACATTAACCCATCAAAGTCTTACATTTTCATTATGCATTAATCTACACAAGAGAGGAATTGTGTTCTTCCCACCATTCACTGCTCATAACACAAGCGACGTCATCATTTCTTCCCCTTTCTTACCCAGCATGCATTTCATTGGCCCTATAAACTTCTACTTGCTGGTTCAGCACAAAACCCAGTAGTGGTACATAATATTAAAAGATGATCCCTGTATAATTTTACAAGTTCAGATCACTGCTAGCTTTGTTTTTTTTGACTATGGATTCATGAATGCCAGTAAATTATTGACCTCACGTCATATTTCTGGTCAGACAAAATATACTTCTTCCACTCATAAAACCAGACTTACTTGAACCATCTAGCAAACCAGTGGAATGCACTCCTTCGCTTATATTTATCTTCATCGTGGTCGTGAACAATGTCTACTATTGTCCCCCTGCTCCTTGTTTGTGTCGTTCTCTTGTGGGGACTTTTGTAGCTGAAAACAAAAACAACAAGAACATGTTGGTGCTGGGCACCATGTATGCCCCCGCAATGGCCAGCATTATTTAAAACATCGCAAATAGCCAAGAATTGAGAGCATAAATAACATTTTCCAAACAAAAAAATGCTAGTGTATGTGACATTTATTGAAAACTGATGGTATAATTAGTGGTATCGTTAACTTATTTCAAGTTCACTATACTCTTGCTCAAGTTGACTGTAGTACCTAATATAGTCGACTTTACCATCGTACTGATGTCAGCTGTCAGAATTGTCATATTTCTGATATGCAACGATATAACCAGGCCCTGCTGGCACTTCGCCCACCTGGCCTGAATTAGCTCCTGATATTTGACCCACTTAAACACGAAGGAAATAGAACCTGTACAGATCCAATATAACTTTGTATAAAACACTGAAAATACAAACCTGTCCTCACACTGGATCATCATGTTATTTACACAAAAACTACCTTGTGTTTGCATAAATAGTTATACAACACTGGACGGGGCCTCGCCTAAAGACTTCACAAGACCGCGCTAAAATCACCTAACTGAGCGATTCTCTACTGGAGGGCTTTCTGATGGAAATACTTTCACCGAGACATGTCTGGAGCATAAAATTAATGTTGGGAGCATACAACTCAAGTGGCATTTTTGTATGACAGAGTGATGACATTTATTCAATTACAAGTATAAGCATGGAAACGCCTGTATGCCCTGAATTTTCTAAGGAGAGAAATACAGGATGCGAATTCCACTATTTTCATTCTTAATTTATTTGCAGTGCTAGCCTTTCTCGAGTACAAAAGAATGAACCAAACGATCGTGCAAAATATAATGTTCTCGCTATCCAATTCACAGACTCTACACTCCACTTCTGCATAGGGCTTTAACCACGATCACGAGTTATTTTTACAGACTAGTCTAGTGGAATAACATCCCGTTTCCTTCGCCTTCATAACTACTATAATAAGTTTATGAGAGAATTCCAAGTAAATGGGGAAAAGACAGACACAGAACCTTTAAATTTGATATGTCAAATAATAAATCAGTTGTATATTTCCAGGGATTACATCTGCCTATACAAACTTCGAGATAAATCTCTCGGATTTGTTTACAAAATTACACTGTGTGCAACGATTTAACACATGTACTAAGCTGAATTGTACTCGAAAATAGTACCGGGAAACGGGGGGGGGGGGGGGGGGCTTTAAGGATTTATCCTAAAGACCATATTTGAACCTAAAATTTGTCTAATTAAAACCTATGACCTTCGTTGATCAGAAAATAGGGATTCTATTCTGGAGTATAAAGGTTTTAGCATAAAACAATGACGAAATTTCCTTGCACCACACGAAATTTCAGTCGCCGTAAAAATAGGGAGTCCCTGTGCACGTACCACCATGACCCGACATGGGTCAGAGGTGGCGGTCTGTCAATTATGGGATAGTCTGCTTCTTTCGATGTAAACACACAATTTATCGGCGATTGCTGCGGCTGCTATGAACCTTAATTTTTCACTCCAAAATAGAGGCCTAAAATCTTGTCATATCGAAGGAATCCTACGGGAATTGAGGTCGAGAGTCACAATAGAAATAACTTATCTTCCATGGGGATAGCTTGTTCTACGATGTTCGACATTTACCATGAACATCGCTTAAAATTTGGAGCTGTCGTGGCATCGATTGGCCATAGCCGGTCCTGTATCAAAATTAGACCGATCAAGGCTAAGCCTGCCGCGACATTGGCGAAACATGAACATCATTGGCTCAAGATATCTTCTAATCTTCAAATCTCACCTAAATAGTTATATAATTATTCCTGAGACTTCATTCATGTTTCAAAGGATTTATATCATGTCATATCCACCATAAAAATCTGATATTCTAGTTTTGGCTTCTCATTCTCAAGCTAGGCTAGGGTTGCACTTTACGTGAAAACCCCCTGCAGAATCATACGCTGAGGATTGCCGAGACAGTCCCAAGGTTGGTATGAGCTACCATACTAGAAAAATCAAACATTAATAAACCTTTTCCAACACTGAACCATTTTTAACCAAGACTGCAATATTTCAGCAGTATTCTGGAATTTTCGTCTTAGTCAAACCATGACAGAATTTGCGTACAAGTTTATCAAAAATAGTTATAAAAAGGTCAACAAAAGTAATACAGGCCAGCATTACTGCGGCTAGCTGCTGCTATAGCAGCAGGTGGTATTATTCCTGACTAAATGCTGCCTTGCCACTATCTTTTCCCAATATTGGGAAAACAAACAAATTGTACTTCAGAGTTTTGGACAAACTCAAATCGATCTGACTGCTGTGGACTCCCAAGTCACCAATTGACTCTCTTTTTCTAATCTCCAAGACCCAGGCACTCCCAGCTATCACCTCATTGGTTAATGACTTTTTGGACTTTCCCATTTTGAAGGGGGGGGGGGGGAATTAAATGCTTGTACAAGAGTATTTTAAAGCTAAGTTGTTACATACAATATTACATAATAAAAATTAATAATATGAATTTGTGACATAGTCTGAGACATTTTTTGAGGTATTGTGACATCCTAGAAATTAAATGGAGATTTTATACTCCCAACAAGGCATCGATGGGAGGCATGCTAGGGCACTTTGTTACACTACACCAACGACGAAAAATATGTCGTCCCGAAATAATAATGTGCTGGGAATAAAATAACAAAGTAGGCCCGAAACAATGGTCCACAAAAGAAACCTTGACGGCCTGAAACTTCTACCTTTCTAACATATCTGGTTATCCAGAAGATTATACCATTATAGATAAAACCCAAGTGGATTTCATCACAAGTCACAACTTAAATAATAAATAAGGACATAACTGGAGAAAAGAATCCCGATAATTTCTCTCGGCAAACGCCAAATTCCGAGCTCGGTCTATCTGACCTAAATTACGGTATCAACCGGTTTGTCCCACTACCGTACCACAAAAACATGTGAACATGCCAACCTGGTGACATGAATACAATCACATAAATTACCAGGTCTAGACAACTCGTACTATATTTTTCCATTCTAACAGTCTAATCTGCCTCAAAAAGAGAAACATAGCTACCGAAACTTGCTATAGGTTAACTTTATCCAGTTATCGTTTCCTAAATTATCTTCTAAGGATGAATGAAACCAGAACATCTCATGATCTGCACTGCCACTATGCACGTACGCGTGGGAAAATTTTTACTTTGGGGTTACAACAGACTGACAGGTCAGAGTTCGATAAGTTTGCGGACCGTTTATACGTGTTCATCAGGAATTCTGAAACAAAATTCTAGCCCACACCGCGCGCAAAACCGGAAGTGTGTGACAAAGCTTGACAATGGAAATTGAGTACGCAACTCAACAGAACGCGCGCGTGCATTTGTCAAATTTATGACGGGACTATAAATTTACACAAAATGACACAAAAATGGAAAACAACGAGGAATAAGTTTGCAAAGAATTTTTAAAATAAACCATTAATGTGCAAAATCAGTAGCTATCGCACTAGAAAACATTCAGTGTAATTCTACCGTATCATTTTGACGAATAAATTCAGGAGAATCCGAAGTATTAATTTTTAGGACGATTTTCGAGAAAAAAGTCCACGCGGACTTTTTTAGAACACTATTTCACTATGCTCTCGCGGTAACTCACTATCCATTGACTTGGTGTTGTGAAAGATGTGCTGAATACGGTGTCAGATACTGCGAATTTTACCTTTTCACCGACAAAAATCAGTCAGTTTAATTCAAGTCTACTTCTCGCCTAGATGGTGGTTACGTGAAAAGTTAAGCTTAATGTCGGAACAAACCCCACAAGATACTAAATGGAACGAAACACTTTTGTGCGGGTCTGAAAAGTTATAAAAATTTGGTGCAGCTCAGAATGTATGTTAAAGTTCGCCATGTCACCGCTACAGTACTCAGGATCGCCTTGGAATTTCTATTTACCTGAATTGAGACTGTGCATGGATATGATGGAATTCAGTTTTTATACAAGAGTACTGGAGAGGTGGTACCAATCTCCTGGTTTTTCTTCCCCATATCAAAGCCTGGTTTCCTATTTCATGCCTTTCCCAAAGTTGAGAGGAAATACAAGTATAAATCTTACAGCATATTACAAATATGCACAGCCAGAGTTGACCATAAGACCTTTTCCATGTTTCGCTGCATGTAAATAATTGACAATTAAACCTGGACTGGTGACTTTTAGAACATAATTTTCACCTTTATACTTTGTTTAGTAATAAAATTTTAAAGGTGTACCCTGATTTTCATATGCCATATGACCATAAATTTTCTGAAATAAAGTCCTGGGCTGAATTTGACTGCTCCAAAATTTGGTAATATTTCCTAATTTCACTATCAAAAAAAAAATATTGAAGTTTTCTGGGAACTATAAGTTAATTAATTTATCTTGTTTAGTTTTTTTTATGTTATTAAAATTACCTCTAAAAAAAACAATCTTAATACCGCCAATTTACTAGGATCCATCTGGTGTTTCATTTTAATTTATTTATTTTTTTTTAATTACCACTTTAATGTGCTTTAGTCTTTGGTTAACTTTACCTAATTTAGGGTTATTTTTCAGTTAAATTTCAACGGAAAACTCTTGGCGTACCATAATTTACCATACTGGCATTTAACATGTACAAAAATACTCCAACAAAGGTTTTTTATTTTAACAATAATTTTACTAACTTCTAAAACAATTTTTACAAAGCAACTTATAATCTTTCCCCATATGGGTAATCAGAAGGCTTTTACATAAACCTATACCAAACTTCTCCTTCTTCTTTTCTTCTTTGTTTTATTCGGCGGCGCTCTTCGCTTGTTTCCAGGATCTTCTCGGTGAACTTCCAGTGACAATACCCGCAACCGATGGTCCCCTCACCCGCCCGGGGGTAAAACTGGTGTGTCATCCACCGGGGTAACAACAGAAAAGTCATTAGAGTGAATGGCAATACCATATATGGTTTTGCCAACTGGTTACCCCCCATGGGTTCCTAACCTTCCCCAGAAATCGTTGGGTTTGTCTTGGAGTACTCGCATCCATAGACAAGAGAAAGAAAAACTAGAGGCTGCATGGTTCCTTTTTTGTAAAAACACCAATTTAATTACACCGCTTTTTATACTTTTTTTTTTTTTTAATCTACTGACTCTGACCTCATTTAACCTCAAAGTGTTTTTCTTAAATTGATTCCTACCATTTGGGACATTGTTTTTATACTAATTGCTAAGGTACCCTTTCGATTTCAGGCTGTATCCATATACAGGCTTGGAGATAACAATTTTACTTATCACATCACTTCATGGTCTTCGTGCTGGGGGTCAAGAATAATCTGAGACAGAACATCACTCATCTTTTTTGTCCTACCACAGAAGGACCTTCCAGAAATTCTGCAATTTAGGACAAACACCTTTTTTTTTTCTTCTCCTGGGTCCCCTGTCGTTACACCTTTTGTCCCCTGCAAAAGCTATTTCTCTGGAAATTTATCATAGTGACGCTTCTGTTTTTCACTAGCCATCTAATTTATTCTGAGCGTCTTCCTCGGGCAAGAAAACATACATTCTTTTTGTCGTTGAACATGGCTTTCTAATTTACAGAATTTTGGTCGTCTCCCTCGGTTGTGTAATAATACAAAATACAGATGCACATTTGACCTAACCTCACTCATTTGACTAAACCAGTACTTCTGGAATTCATGACCGGTAACATCATGATATATGGGAAGATTTGTCTTATCAGTTTTCTGATTCTTACTAGTTAATACTGGCCAGACTGTGGTTGAAAGGTGCATTGTAACAATTTCAATAACCCTCCACCGCAAGGTCCAGATTTGGATTTCTGGTCTTACAAATATCTATGCACAGCTGATCAAGTTCATGGAATAACTTTGACTCAATTTCTTACCTTGATCTGTAGGGTTTGTTTTCGAGACACCAAATATACTGATTACATGTTATAAACAGAGCATCGACCACCGTCCTATCCTCTTGATTAGGCAAGGAATTGAAGTAATCCATTTTGAGAATAGTCTCCATACACAAATAAGTGATTACTCTATCGGTATCTTTGTTAAAGGGCCCAGAATATCGATTGCAATCCGCTCCCTCGGGGTTCCCACAGTTTAAATTTTCATGGATGTCCTAGAGGATTTTGCAGGTTTTTGCTTTTGAATGCATTTTGGACACCTTTTTATCCACTCTACGACATCCTTGTGGTAACCCAGCAAAAAAATAGCGTTCCCGAACACGAGCAAAAGTCTTTTCTTGCCCAAAATGTCCTCTGACTCTTGCATCGTGCAATTGGCGTATGACGTCATTACGCATTTTGATTGGCAACACTAGTTTCATAATAATAAAGTTCGAGAGATCTCTCCTTTCCACCTGGTAGAGTACCCCTTTAAGTGTCTCCAGGTCGTCCCAGCATTTTCCAGAACCAGCTGGAAATCTAAAGACTCCTTAGAGATCATTTCCCAATCGAGTTTGTTACTTCTATCAAAGAACCTGACAATCTGCCCAGCCCTATAGAACTCTATATCGGGTCATCCAACTGGACTCGTCACAGCCCTTTATCACTACACTCTAAATCCATGCATCATTACTTCTGATGTCTTTCTAACAAATTGCCATAACTTGGGGTGAAACTGAATTTCCGACTTGATCTGATGAGAAATTTTGGGTCCTTACTTTTGACGGTGAGCATCATAAAGTTCAACAGGAACATGTATTCATTGCACTGTTTTTTTTATACATATTTCAAGTCATCTTGACACATTGTACACAATTGGTACCTCCACATGTCCTTCTAGACAAACTTAAACCATAAGCATTGCCATGGTACCGACCTTATCTGTGCTAAATATCAAATCAATAAGTACCCAAAACTTCTAACCACCTTGCAAATTGGGCTTCAGGGTTTTTGAAGTTCATTAACCACCTCAAAGCACCATGATCAGTATGATTCAGAATTTTCTTTCCTAGCAAATAATGATGGAAGTGTTTTACAGAATCCACAATGGCTAACAACTCCTTTCTTGTGACGCAATACTGTCTCTCTGGCTTATTGAGTGAACGGCTACGATATACGATTACTTTCTCAACGCCATCTTGTACTTGCGAAAGAACGGAGCCATTTCCAGTATTACTTGCATCACAATCCAGGATGAATGTGTCAATCTCATTTGGATATGCTAAAATGGAACTTGTACCAAGCGGTCTTAAGAATTGGAAAAGCTTGTTCAGCTTCATCATTCCAAATAAAATATCCTATTCTCTTCATGTATGCGTATTTCCACAGTAATGTACCACAAAATATAACTTTGACAAACTATATATTATTATTATTATTATTATTTTTTTTTTTTAATAAAAAAAAATTTATATAAGGTTCAGGTTGCAGGGCACGATTCTGATTTATTTCAGGTTCCCCTAAGCCTAGGCTAGGCCATGTCACAAGCATTCTGGTTCTGAATCCCTGGGCTACGAGCAACGGTCTGAAATTGAGGAAAACTTTTTTTAATGGTTGCCTAAACATCGACTTTAAATTTAGCCTTGTTGGACCAACACCACCTCTGGTCCAACCTACAAAAAAATAATTTGGCGTCCTTCGCATTGATTAGTCCATCACCCTCGGCTTCATGACCAAGAATCGTTCTGGTACTGAGCCTATTAACCTATGGCCCAACTGAAAACCATTTAAAACTCATCCCTAATCTGGGTGGCAGATTTTTTTTTTGTTTTGTTCTGAGCTTTCCCCATTTTCTCTTTTCTGTCCCCAGGTCTTGTCTCGGACAACGCCTATCGTCCACCTGATCTCAAGTACGACCACCCATCAAGTTCTCCATGCTCTACTACTAGGTTAATTTTCCTATGAAAAAGAAAATAGATCCTGCCGACTACGCATTGTAACAAAACGGGACGGGGCCTCGCCCTAAAGAGACTTCACAAGACCGAGCTGAAAAATCACCTAACTAGAGCGATTCTATACTGAGAGGGAGATCTGAATGACTAATGTCACGAGAAACATGCTGGAGGGCCAAGAAAATTAAATGTTTGGGACGGAATGCCCACCTTAAAAACGTTGGCATTTTTTGTATACGAAAGTGATGACAGTTTATATCAATTAAAAGTATAAGCCAGGCTAAAAAAACCGCCTGTAAGCCCTGAATATTTCTAAAGGAGAAGAAATACAGGATGCGACAATTCCACTATTTTCAAATTATTAATTTAATTTTGCAAATAAAAAAGTTAAATAAGATAAACAAAAGAATGACAACAAAAACGATCTGTGCAAAATATACTTGGCCGAGCTATACAATTCACACTCTACACTCCAACTTCTGCATAGGGCTTTAACCACGATCACGAGTGATTTTTACTAGACTAGTCTAGTGGAATACATCCCCCGTTTCCTTTCCTTCTCCTTCACAACTACTTAGAATATTTTATGAGAGAATTTCCAAAGAAATGGGGAAAGAGAAAGACAACATGAAACCCTTGATAAATTTTATATGTCCAAATAATTAAATCAGTTTGTATATTTCCAGGTATTTTCATCTGCCGAGTACAAACTTCGAGATCAAATCTCCTCGATTTGTTTACAAAATAGACACTGTGTGAATACGCTGTACACATGTAACTAACTGAAATTTACTCGAAAAAGGACCGGAAAACTGGGGCTAGGATTTATCCTAAAGACCATATTTGAACCTAAAATTTTTTGTACTAATTAAAACCTATGACCTTACCCTTCGTTGATCAGAAAATAGGGAATTCCATTCTGGAGTATAAGGTTTTGGCATAAAACAATGCCGAAAATTTCCTTGCACAACACGAAAATTCAGTCAGTCGCCGTAAAAATGGGGAATCCCTGTTCACTCTACCATGAACCCGAACAAATGGTTCAGAGGTGGCGCGGATCATTAGGATAGTCCTGCTTCTTTCGATGTAAACAAACATTTAAAATATCGGCGATTGCTGCGCTGCTTGAACCTGAATATTCACTCCAAAATAGAGGCCTAAAATCTTTCATATCGAAGGAAATCCTACTGGAATGAAGGTCGAGAGTCACATTGGAATAAAATTATCTAATCCATGGGGATAGACGTTTTCTGACATGTTCGACAATTTACCATGACATCGCTTAAAATTTGGAGCTGTCGTGGCATCGATTGGCCATAGCCGGTCCTGTATCAAAACAGTAAGACCCTCAAGCTAAGCCTCCAGCGACCATTGGCGAAACATGAACATAATTGGCTTTCATTATATCTCTAAATCTTAAAATCTCACCTAAAATAGGGATTTAGATATTATTCCCTGAAACTTCATTCATGGTTTCAAAGGATTTCTATCATGTCCAATATCCAACCATAACTCTGATATTCTAGATTTGGTTTCTCATTCTCCCGCTAGGCTAGGGTTGCACTTTACGTGAAAACCCTGCTAGAAATCATACGCTTGGATTCCTCCCGAGACAAGTCCAAGTTGGTATGAGCTACCATACTAGGAAAATCAAACATTAATAAATCATTTTCCAACATACTGAACCATTTTTAACCAAGACTGCAATATTTCAGCAGTATTCTGGAATTTTTAAGTCTTAGTCAAACTGACAGAAATTTGGTACAAGTTTTTTATTCCAAAAATATTATAAAAAGTCACAAAAATATTACGGCAGCCTTACTGCTGCTAGCGGCTGCTATAGCAGCAGGTACTTATCCTGACTACATGCTGCCTTGCCCTATCTTTCCCCCAATAGTGGGACAGAAAACAATTGTAACTTCAGAAGTTTTGGAGACCAAACTCGAATCGATCGACTGCTTATGACTCCCGCCATCCAATGACTCTCTTTTTCTAAATCTTCTCCAAGGACCCCAGGCACTCCAGCTATTCCCCTCATTGGTTAATGACTTTTTGGACTTTCCCATTTTGAAAAGGGGGGGGGGGAAATACATGCTTGTACAGAGTATGTTTAAGCGTAAGTGTTACATACAAATTTACATAATAAACTTATAATAGAATTTGTTACCTAGTCGAGACATGTGATGTATGGGGACATCCTAGAGAATTAAAATGGGAGATTTATACTCCCAACAAGGCATCTATGGAGGCTGCTAGGGTCACGTTGTGTACAATATTTATGTCAGTTCATCCACCATTACGTAATTTTAGCACGTCATCATTTTCAATTGTATGAAAAAATTGTTATGACCCAGGCTCTTCAGGCTTCAATACAACAAAATCTCCATGTCTGTTAAGTTATTCCACATCTATAGGCCCCCGCTCCCGCGCCAGGGCAAAAGATGCTTATACTCTCGGTCATGTACATAGTTATAAAACCGACAATAGTTTTTTCTTAATTGTGTGATGAAATTTCACTTCGTCCACAGCATCACTTTCGTGAACCGCACAACATTGTTTTTCTTTCATGCCACAAATAAAATTACATGACATAATGCTTTTAAAAGTATAAAGATTTCAATCATGGGTGGGTAACATTATCATTAGACAATCACACATCAGACATCCCATTTCAAAGGTGATGCCTATGTGAAGCTGTTATGACCCCTCATTTTCAGCATTGTTATCATCCAAAGATGTCATTTTTTAAAACAACCACTGTCACCCAAAGACCCCTATTTTGGGGAAAATTGTACCAAAAAAAATATCCAAAGACGTCTACTTTTTAAGAAATAAAGACTCCCATTTTCTTGAAAATTAGCATATGTGACAGCTAACATGATGGCATTGCTTTTGGCACCCAAAAGACTCCTATATATGTTGCACATCCTATGTCAATGAATACCCCTTGGTTTGAAAAGCAGCCGTACACCAGTGTGTCCATTTCATATGAGAGTTCCCGACCCACACCAGGCTAAACACTGTAAGCATTCAACTATTCAATGTTAAAATTAGTTCAAACAAACTCAACTATAAAGGTCTGTTCATACTTACTGCATCGCCTGGGGTGGGGGGAGTAGTGGCAGTGCTGATATCCACCAATCACTTTCATGCCGCAATACCCCAGTACAAGGCCATTTTTCGATCAACGTTGTGACCTAAACCCGGGTAAAATTTTTTTACTTTCAACCCAATGCTGTTTTGTACATTACCAATCTGCTATTACTTTCTACATTATAATAACCTTGAGTCCAAACCTAACCAAAAATAATGTTTTCACTTTTGCTAGATTGGGTATGTTATCATGGGGGAACATAAAGTCAGTCTGTGTGTGTGACATCAGAAAGTACACATTTCCGGTGTTAGGTCACAAATGCGACTGAAGAATGGCCCTACAACACAAAATCCAGTTTTAAAAGAATTTAACTTCATCGCGGTATCACAATGCGGTATTCTGGGACTGCAATTATGACACCGCAACTCACCACAACGAAGATGGGTAAAGTTGAAACGAACCTGTCGCATGTAATCCATTTCATATGTGATTGCCCCACCCACCTCAGCTGCAGCCTAGACACAAGCATTTGCTATTTATTTTTAAAATAAGTTCAAACAAACTCAAATGTAATGGATAATCTAGTATGCATAATTAAAACTGTATTTAGGCTAGCGGGCAGATCTCATAGGTACAAAGTGACCGCACCCCTAACAAGTACAGACTTTTGCTAAATAAAATAAATTGTCTAAAATTATCAAAATCAGTTTACGCGTGTTCTCACTTCTTAGTATGTCCACATTTTCTTGAAAATGAATTATAAATGTACATCCTTTTCCCCTGAATATCACGTTGACCCAAGGGAGATGACACCACGTTCCATTGACTCCAGCAAATAATGGTGCTATTGAGAAGTAAATGCCGCCGTTATGAACAGGACAAGTGGACTCGGATTCTCTGGGACTGCAAAGACATTGTTTATTGATCCATGACGTTTAAAAACTTTTGAATTGTTTTCACCACCCGAATTTAGATGAGCTACAGCCTCATTCACGAAGAAAATTAAAACACAAACTTCTGACTGGGAAGTTCAATAAATTTGATTCATATATTTGATCTTTATCAACAAGGAAATGAAGATGAGCAAAAATCATGGAAAGACATTTAATTGGCAAGCTATGACCTAACAGCTTGGTGCAGAACCAATACACATAACTTAATCATATTAATATAGGGACATTATTCCATTTTCTCGAGGAATGTGCTTTAATACTAGACTTGGCGAACACACGTAGAACTGATTTCTATCATTTTAGGAAAATTATTCGGAAAGAATTATGTATTTCCCAGGGGTGCGCACCTTCCGTATCCGAGCATCTTTTTCACTTTGGCCTCATAGCCTAATTAACTAATCTTCCAAACTAGAGAAAACTCTTGTAGTTGATAAGGCTACAACTTTACTCACTTACAGTGGGATTAGAAATTACTTTGACAGGCGATACGCACACCTCTGTAAGCGCAACAAGCTACCCGGAGGTTTGGCGCATTCTTAACCAATTACGATCGCAAAACGAGGTGCGATGTTCCTCCTGCCTCATGCAGTCCACGCTCGTGTGCGTTGTTCGATCTGTCCAAACAATTATTAATCGACTTTAACTACTGCATATCCGAGTGGTAAGTGAATTATCAAGCCGCCTTTAGAAATGACCTTACATGGTATATCTGCTCTTGTGTGTGGTTTTCCTACATCATGACATTGCTACGATCGCTACTACTGACAGCGGCTCTGGGCTGTACCCCACTAGACTGGTTTGCATGACCCGGCGTAGGCACTTCTGATGTCCCGAGATCGGCGTAGGTGGGCTGTGTGAGTTGTGTGTGGTCTCTGCGATGTGTACATGGCCATTGGGATTCTGCAGATTGATGGTGATTGCTGTGTGGCTTTGTATTGTTACGATTGAATCAGAGTGTGAAATGAGTCCTACCACAATGCAACAGTTTTGGTTTAATTTAACGTCATAAGGTCATGTGGGCCCACAAAAAATCCTTATTTTATTCTATATAAAAAATCTGGACTTCTACACTCATTTTAGGCTACAAGGTGCTAGACCGATGATCACAGAATGTCTTGTGGTTCTTCAACGTTTTTTGAAAACACTTTTATCCGTAAGTACTGACATGGGTGTAGTACATTAATTTTAGGGCCATCTGCATTTGTATTGTGGGATTGATTCAAAACACCCAAACAGGATTGAATGTTGTGAGATCCGGGGAGGTTATACCCAGACTTCATAGTGACTGTTAACATGTTGATAAGTACGTCCGCCTCCCTGTCAAAACAATGTGTCCCAATCAAAAGAGTTCACAAATTCATGTGAGAAAGAAAAAATGAGCCGGAGTATAGATAAGGGCAATTGGTTTGTAGTCTTCGTGTTATGCACGTGGCTATTGGCTTCAAAGTGCGATGTGAATCCAAACTTTCCAAATTGCATGAAAAAAAATCTGGTTGGTAACCAAAAGGTTGGAAGAATGCCATAATGGCCTACTTCATTTACACACGTCCTCTATAGGGGACTGATACATAGTCTCTAATGCAGTACCAATTTAGACATAATATCTGTCGCAGTCTGGACCGACTACACCGTGGGAAAATACTTTCCGGGCCGCCGTACAAATACCCTAACCCTAAGGACGAAAATAAAAAAGACTAGACAACTCCAGGAGGACTATGCCTGTTACGTATGATGAAGTCATAGTGCACATTTCGAGTTGTTGTTGTTGACATTTGACCCCTTTATTTTGGCATTCGAGGCCTTCACGATGGCATATATAATAGTTAGATCCATTTATGTTGACCTTTTTTTTGACCCTTACGATGGTTCTTAGAGCTGGGGGTTACTGTGGACAATGTTAACTTTTCATTGATGCCTTAACAAGATGCCATAGCTATGTAGGTCAATTAAGCTTCTTTTATATTTGACCCCTAGATGACCCCATTTTGACCTTTGACCCCATATTGTGCATATAAGAAATAGAGCTTTTCCCAGTGGTTCTTGTGAACACATTTGACATAAATATCTACTTTGGTTTGAGAGTTATAGCGTTTGCAGATTATTAGTCATTTGCTTATCTTACACGTGACCCCTGGGGCCAATATTCTGTCACATGATTCGTCTCGGCATTATCCCGCAACTTTTGCACAGACATCACCTATCCAAGTGTTATCGATTTTGGGATATAGCATTTTTGCATATTAATTAGATAATGCCGCCATTTTGAATGTTAATGAGTTCCGATATTAATTCTGTGTACAAGCTGTATACACTGACCAAAGAAGATGCTCATGCAGAATTTTCAGCAGTAGTGCACCTTATATGTAGAAGTAGGTTCCAAGATTTTTGTTTTGACCTTTATTGACCTAAGAGAGGTAAAAGGTCAAACATGTTACACCCCTGATGTAGCTGGGGTCAGTTGGTCTTCGGACGATTGGGCAATATCGCCCAGCCGTGGCAGAAGAAGGCGAAAAAGCGATGGTCGGAAGGAGAAGGAGAAGGACTAAACAGCATAAAGCAGAATACTATGCCCCGTTTCCACTATGCCCGCATGTATTTCAATAGGCAGACCCATTTGTACTGTGTCCCTAGGTGTAAACCCCAGAGGGTTATTGAGTCCATCCCACAAGCACTGGTTTTGGGAAATTACACTTTAATAAAGGTATGTGAATCCACAAAATCCTATTCTTAACACATAAAAACCCATTTTAACACTCATTTCATCTCACAAGGTCTATACATGTACTTAGGGGTTTGCTGAAAGGGGCCTGTGGTCTTAAAGTTCTTGAACACATTTTATTCCTTTAAGTACTGAACATGTGCTGTACAATTAAGTATAGGCAATATTGCAATGCATTGCGGATTGATTCAAAACACCCTCTTTGGTGTAATCCATTAAATTTCCCATATTTAAAGGGCATTGTGATTCCAGCACCTCGTTTATTATTAGGTGATTCCGAACTTCGCGGTTTGTGTATGAGCAAAGGCTCATTTCCCACGGTCCCATAGGCTACCGTGCTATAATTTCTGTCCAATTTACGGACCGAAAATACAAAATTGCGAATTCTTAACAGATACGACTAAATTTGCACATAAATTTGGTACACAGGATTACTAAGTAAAACGGTTCAGATGATATAAAAATCTCAGCTTTTTTGAGGTAAGTCGGGGGACGAGGCTGTGATCACGAAAATGCCCCTTTAAGGGAATATCTCCAGCAAATTGACTTAAGTGCGTGCGTGTATGTGTGTATGTGTATTTGGGGGGGGTGTTTGTGTTGTGTTTGTTAATTGTGTGCGTGTTGTGTAGGTGTTATGTTTTGTCATGGTTTGATACTCAATCTTGGATGGTTAATTGATTATTGGGGCAAAAAAGACCATTTTTACTTTTTTCCCCCTGGAATTGGGCATAGAAAGTTGCATGCCTCCAAAATATAATGACACCAAGTTTTAAGACTAGTTTAGAATACTCACAAGGGGTAAGCCTATCAGCTCTTGCCCAGTTGAACTTTGACAGCATCTCTCGTAGGGCTATGTGCCATGGTGACACCCATTGGTGGAGGAAACCACGCCGTATTGAAGGAGGGACAAGTATTGCAGCTGGCGCTGTGTGAGCTGGGAGCTGTTGGCTAGTCATTTAGGCACATCCAATGAAACAACATATAAAAACAATGAAAGTACATCACAATACGGTCTTAAACTACAGGCCATTTTCTTACTCGTGTGGTGCCTATACGCAGCTACACCGTATCTACCGAGGCAGCTACTGCACGTACACACACACACTGGGCTAATTGCGAGGCAGTAGCTGCAAGACAGGACTGGCAAAGTACAAAATTATTAGGTATACAATGATGTGGCTACAGACAGTACCTACCCCGATGACTACGGTGGTCCCCTTGCCACTAGGTGGAGAGCACGGCGCATTTGGTGTAGACAGTCAGAGTAGAATGCAGCTACCACATAGCTACTCAACGGTAAATGACGACATTTTGATAGTGGACGAAATTAGGGCGATACACTTAGACTCTGTTTAGCATTTTTTGATAATTTCTTGTAGGAAAATCATTACGAAAATTCAAATCGGGCATTCATCAAAAACTCCCATATTCCTGCCACATTCACAAAACACAACGGCAAATGCCAAAAATATATAAAAAACAAAATTGGCCGATGAGAAAATACGCACGCACGAACCCCACGAAAGTGTAACCAAGTAGCTACTCAGGACGGAAGAGACAGCGGCAAAAATACACCGAATCCTGGCCGCCGAGTGTACGTCTAGTGGGTAGGTTAACCATGTCTAACTCGGTAGTAGAGGCGTGTTAAACTACCATGAAGAAATTGGCCGTTGTAATTAATGTAAATGAACGTGTTTGCATGTCTCATATGGAGCTAGCAACAACCAATGATATGCGTGTTTGCGTACTAAAACCCCGCTCAATGAATACGAATGTACAATACTCCTTTTCCGATACCATATCTAACAAACCAAGATACCACGCTCTACTACATCATGGTAATTTGTGGTATTGGGGGATTAAAGGGATTAGCAGCGTTTTACTAATCCGAAACATCGAAAAATATCAAAATTTCATAATATATTTTTGTTTTTGTTTGTTATTTTTGTTACTGGCATGGATATGCGAACAAAAATCCGCAAGTGGTTGGCTTGAATCTGTGTATTTAAAGACATGGCAGTTACTTTTTTATCTGATTCTGTAATTTCATACGTGCATATCAAAATTCCGACTTGAGATCAAAAAGCCTTCCCGGTGAATATACAGATTGTCAGCGTGATTATTGTGCACCATGATCAATACAGTTTGAATTCAAACCAAAACATATGATCTTTGGTTATTATGCTAATGGTGTAAACCAAAATCAGTGTTTGTGCAGATTTTGAAACGCTGTCGCTGTATATCTATTTGCAGGAGAAGGTATGAAAAATCTCTTCAAATACTTCATTTTTTCACTATTGGTGGTTACTTCTTAACATTAAAGCAGTTTATATGGAATTGAACACACTTTCCCTAAGTTACAAGTCTAAAATGCCATTTTCCCACCATCTTTCATTTCTCTCGCATTATCGCATGCTAACCCTTTAAACTTTCCCGTATGTTTGCATACATGCATGGAAAAAATGGGAGAATTTGGAATGACATCAGGGAAATTTTGCTTCTTGGAGGGAAATTTGACCTTTAAATAAAGAAATACATAATGAAGGGAAATTTTAAATATTGGAGGGAAATTTGCATTTTTTCCCAGCCTGTTGCATACAAAACCATCAGTGACCCTAAAATGACCCTACAGGTGGTATTTGGGGGTTTGGCAGTTCAGTGTTTATGGTATTTTGGGTTTTTTTTAAAGCAAATATGGGTGGGCTAATGTCCCCCAGTGAGGTCATTCCCAAAGCGAATTTGGACACAGTCTAAACCTTGTACAATAACTATATTATAGATAGCAATCGATTTATATTTTCCATAACATTAAATTATGACGACTAATGATCTGCTAACCATTGTTGCCACAGTGTACACTGGTGATGGAATCGCGGTCTCTTGGAGCCATTGTAGATTACGACTTCACTATAAACTGAAATGTAGTATAAAATTGAAAGGGCATTTCATTTATTTAATAAAAATACATCGGTCCTCGGACCGCTTGTGCGCCTGTCGTCGCGGTAAGTGAATGATAGGCATAACATGACTTTGAACTTGAACTGGTGACCTTTGACCTCATCAACAAATGAGGGATCCTATGTTGCACCATGATTTCAAGTTTGGTTCCAATTGAACTTCAACTTTTCAAATGAGGTCAATTTTACATTTTCAGCCTATTTACAACTTGACCTCACAGGACCTTTGACCTGGATGTGACCTTTGACCTCATCAACAAGTGGGGGATGCCATGTTGCACTGTGACCCAAGTTTGGTTGAAACCATCAAAGTATTGGATAGTCATGCAAAATGTAACCCTTTTTCACAAAGATGCATCATCAACAACAACCGACAACAACCAGGGGATGTGTCTTCCGGCTTCGGGCAGGCAAAACACAAAAATGCAAATTTCCCATCAAACAGAATAATATCTCTTTAATCTTTGAAAAAAGGTGCATCTGTAATGTCATAGCTCAGGAATTTCATCTTGTACAATTCTACCAGTGTCAAGTGGCAGTCTAGTGGGAAAAAAAAAAAAAAATGGTATGAAACCAAGAGAGTTAAAATTGAACTTTTGTCGTTGAAATGGAAGATGAATAAGATCTAATTTCAGACAAAATATAATTTGCATTTCGCTGAAAAAAAAAAGATAATTTCATTTACACAGAAACAACAACTTTTCTGCTCAGTTTCCAAAAACAGATTTACAATTTCTGTTCAACGTTGGAATTGTTTGTTTTTCATTTTTTGTGATTTAAAAAGTACCAAGTTTGTATAAAAGTAAAATGTCAAATCAGAGTGCATTTGAGAGATCCCGGGAAAAGGTCAGCTTGAAAAAATGTTCTAAGGATGCATTTGGATTATGTGGTATATGTCTATGTGATTCTAGGTAAGTTAGATTCATATTTATTGTTTTAGGAAGACTGAGGCATGGTGTAAACAATTGACATCTGTCCACACTGCTAATGGTCCCATAGGCCACTGTGCTTGTAATTTCTGTCTGTTTACAGACCGAAAAGACAACTTGGTAATTTTTCACTATACGACCACACCTTTGGTGATCTAAATTGCACCTTAAGTTAAATAACTTCAACTGAACCATTAAAAACTATCTTCAGATATATCACGTTGGGGGATCTTAGGGGTATGATGGCTATCTTTGAAAAAATAATAAAATAACACATAATAAGGCCTCCCTCACCAAAACTTTTTTCAAAAGTCCGGCGGATCAAATGGTTTATTTTTTACTTGGCCTTAGTAAAAATTGCTAAATTTGCTATTCTTGACCAAAAAAATTTTTTAAATGCTTTTACTTTTAGATATTTAAAGTAATCCTTGGAAAGAGCCCTACTTCAGACGTTACTTTCACAGTTTAAAGGGTGCTTGTTACGATCGTTTTGGGACCCCCTGATTTAACCGGAAGTAGTATCAATTTTGATTCAGATGAAAAGGCCGTATTTTTCTCAGTGTTGTCCTGAAATTTAGCCTGTCAACTCCATTTCTTTCTCAAGATATAGATATAAACTACCGTTGTAGTGGTAACCATCAATATCAGCACATCAGTAGTGAATAGGGCGTTGCACTAGGCATTATCGTTCTAGCATCAAAAACGAAGTCTGTTCCCACGGTACTTGATGTCAGGTGTGGACAAGTGTCAGGCTCTCATATCAAGAAGAGAACACAATAGAAAACTAGAATTCGCGGTTCTCGGCTGTCGCGCTCGCTATATTCAAGAATATAAGCTGTGGGCCGCCCCATGAAAAAACTTAAACAATTTTTTGACACACACATCCATACAAACACACACACACACATACACACTGACATACACCACGCACAACGGATGCTAAGTGGTATGCCAGCTATAGACTGGCGGCCCACAAAAATCAGAACAAGCACCTTTAATAAAAGAAGTCATCTTTTTACCTGGAATTTGACTATTGGATTTTTTTTAATTTGAGAAAAGAGAAAGAATTGAGTATTTCTGCCATCACCAGATGAATTTGACCAAGGGTTAATGGAATACACGCATGTTAAGGGTATGAATTCAAGTGGTGGCAGAATACGATTCATCCTGAGCAAAGCTTGCCTGTCCAGCTCAAACAATTTGTTGTTGTGTGTATCACACTAAACTAATACAATGTTACAGAGACAAAATAATTGAAAATCCTGCTATATGCCTTAAGTTAAAGATTAAAATATCTAACTTCATCTATTTTGAAATGCAACTCAACAAGTCAATGAGCAGGGCTAGTCTGATGATCATGACTAGATAGTCTTACAGCGTCATGGCCCGATCGCTACAGCCTCGTCCCCAGAATCCAGATTTTACCGGAAGTGGCCAAATTTAGGTATCAGAAGGAAAGCTACTATTTTCTCATTACATTGAAATCTTA
>JAMKCH010038454.1:0-14316 GCA_023653785.1 Ophioderma brevispina | reverse complement strand
ATGCATAAAGAATTGGGTATAAATCGTGGACACACTTTGTACATTTCCTCGTATGCATCCAATCACAGCTATTCATCTTTAAGCAAGGTTGCACACCACCAAATTAAATTGCCCATGATTTATGTTTAAGTTTTCAACGTGTTCATTAATATGTTATGTTAATCGTATGTAAGAGCCTGCATGTTTGGTAGGTTTCATTGCAAAAGAAAAAAAAATAAACAGTCAAATGACTGACAAATTGCATAAGAGAATGGTTTAAATCTCGGACACGCTTTTAAAAAAGTCCGTAAATTAAGAAACAGATTTTCCGTAATTAGAAATCTGGTTTTTACAAAAAAATAAAAAGTTTAATTTTATTAAAAAAAGACTTTACATAATGTTAATTTACGGAAATATTCAAAAAATTTCTGGCAGCAATATGTCCGGACTTTTTTTTTGGTTCGAATTTGAATACGGGGAAAAATTCTGTTAAAATCACATTTTTTCCATAATATAGGGAGAAATTTCTGTAAAATTACTGTCAATTTCCGTTTAATTGACAGAAATTCTGTACATTGTACCATAAAAATGGACTGGAAAAATTAGCGGCCTGCCAGAAATTTCCGTTAATGTACGGACCACTTTTTTTAACAGTGTATGCTTCAAATCAAAGCTATTATCTTTCCCAGCGGGTGGCACACCACCAAATTAATTGCCACTGGTTTATGTAAAACGTGGTCATTTAATATGTTTCATGGTTACAGAGTATGTACGTGCCTGCGTGATTGGTAAGGTTTCATGCAAAAGAAAAGTATAAAAAACAGTTTTAAATGATGACACAGCATAGAAAATTGGGTATTAAATCGGTGGAACACGCTTTTTACAATTCCTCCTATGCATCCAATCAACACGCTATTCATCACAAGCTATACCACCAAATTAAATTGACATGGTTATGTATTAAAATGACTAACAAGTGAAAACGTAAATTTCTCACAAAGATACTTTTTGTCAGTTGAAAAAATTTCAGTTGATTATGACGGGCGTTTTGTATGAGCAGATGTTGCACCACGCTGCCTCATAGGTGCCGTATGAGTTTCTTCAAGACCCGTCCGAATTTGTACGCAAGATTAAGCACAACACGATTAGGGCACACTATAATACCAAACGTTTCAGATGATATAAAATCTCAATTTGTTTGCACGGTTAAGTCGGGAGGACGAGGCTTTGGATCCACGCAAGTCCCCTTTAAATTATGCATAATACTAACCTTGGAACAGCTGACCTCTGCCCATTCCCATTCAGCCAGAAGAATCAATTTAAGTGAATACGGAGTTTTCTGAAGACAATAATGATTTTTGATTGCCCTCGGAAAATGTGGCTCTTCTAGTAAGAAATTTTCCTACTGAGTGGTCGGTAATATAAGTAAAATCACTGATACTGATAGTTATCTTAAATTATCTTGATATCGTGCTATTTGTATCTCTAAATAATTTTCTAAACAAAATATGGCTCAGGACGTTCCCGTTTTTACTTATTCTTTTAAAGTTATTCTTAAGCATTCCCTTTTCCAAAACTTTTCAGCCAGCGGTGCCAGGGACCACATCATGAAACATAAAGTGGTGTGATAGGAGCCGGCGTGATTTGACTTTCTACAGCCGTTAACATTATTGAAAAATATCCGAAGGTAAAGGTGACTATCATATCTGAGAAGTTTTCTCAGAGACGACCGCAGATGGAGCGGCTGGATGTGGATCCTTATTCCACTTGGTAACACTCCTGCTTATCTTGTAAGTAAGTTGCGGGAGATCACGGACCATGTGAGTACACACATGAGTAGAAACCGGTCCACAGTTGGAGGATAGTCGTAATAGACCCAATGAAAAGGCAGCCATGCTTAGGGACAAGAGGAGCAACATACATGACTACAACCCTCCAACAATGGGACATGGGCCCCACGTGGGTCATTTGTGGGCTACTTCCGGGGCCCTCAGGGCCTCCCACCTGGGTCCCACTTGTTTTGTCGTCGGGATTCAAATGGGTCGTAAGTGGGACAAGCTGAAATGTTAAC
Source organism: Ophioderma brevispina (assembly GCA_023653785.1). Classification (NCBI taxonomy): domain Eukaryota; kingdom Metazoa; phylum Echinodermata; class Ophiuroidea; order Amphilepidida; family Ophiodermatidae; genus Ophioderma; species Ophioderma brevispina. The sequence continues at coordinate 12,266 of JAMKCH010038454.1, read as the reverse complement.
GGCTCAGTATATGCTTTAATAAAGAAAAAAAAAAAGATGTTCTAGTACGGTGAATATTGTTAACCAACTATTCATTAGGCATCGCTTTGCATCTCATACTAACACGGTTAAAATATGTATTACTTACCTTGTTGGATTGAACCGGGGACCTCATGATCTAAAGTATGATGCTCTTTCCAGTCGACCACTTGTACTTACTGACAAAATTGGCATCAAATTTAGATTATTAAAGGAGTGTTGAAGTTTCAATGATTAAACTTGATGTTATGGCCTTCATATCGACAGGGGAGTTTAGTTTGACCTATTAAATAAGTTAGATAATTATTGATAACAAAAGGAATGGAAAATAAAACATTTAACCACAACGGGGGCGTCAAAATGGGCGCCTGGAAATGCCCATGCAACCTTGCATATGAGTAAAAATATACTCAGCTGGCCAATTGAAAACCTACAAGGGCCCCATTTAGGAAACCCAAAAAAAGCCCAATTAAATAGAAACTCATCATTGACTCATTGAAAACCTACAATGGCCCCATTTGGGAACCCACTTAAGCCAAGAAAGAAGGCCTATACCAGTACCCATGAACAATACACTGGGCCCCATTAGAAAGCCCATGTAATTCCCATGCCCACGTAACCCCATGTAACCCACGTGAAAACCCAAGTGGGCACCACTGACCATTAACTTGGGTAAAACCAATGATAGGTAGCCCAGATTAATCCCACATGGGACAAACACAAGTAAGCCCACTAAACACCACATTAATGGGTTGCATACATGGGGCCCATCAGAATAGCCACATGATACCCATGTCCACCATTGCCCATACAAAACCCACATGGCCCCATGAGGCCATAAACCCATCATGGGTTACCCATTAACAACCCACATGGGCCCCAGTAGGAATAGCCCACATAAAACAACCAATGCCCACTATAGCCCAGCTTACCCCACACAAACCCACATGGGCCCCACCACGGCATGTTGGAGGGGAACACATCCACCTGTTATTAATATCCAGAGACGCTCAAGTTGTAAAGGTGCCCGTACAGGTGATCATTATACTCTTTGGATTCCCACTGCAGGGGAAGGGAGAGTTTATGTTAATAGCCAAGTGTGATGTGATTGCATATCGTCGAGGCGAGCAAATCTAAATCATCTGTCTGGATACAAGGGTGAGTGTGACGGTAATCATAGTCCGCCGGGAACCCACAGTCCGGCTCCATAGACCGACCAAACGGAATCATGAACCGAAACTAATGTGTCGTGAAGAGTCAACTGATCGAGTGCCTAGCCATACTATGCGTACAGCGGCCTATCATTCTGTATACTTCTACACCGGGTGGCCAAATTGAAAAAATAGAGAACAAATGTACTACGAGGTCCTTGGCTCGGATTTGAAAACATGGTTTAACATCTACCACAAGGTGGGATTGTATTAATTATTTATTCTTACACCCTAAATCGTCGGGAGGCGGCCTCATTGAAAATCGCAAATTACAGACATTGAAGTTGTTTCTATTGCAAATTTTATGTCTGAAAAGACTACCCGGTTTGTTGTAGTTGAGAAAACATGAAAGATTTGACCATGTTTGGGTAAACCCACCTTTACATGTGGGGGTCGGGGGGGAAATCTTGCTACAGAAACATTCATGCAGTGTCTGTGTTTGCGTCACACCTATGGCACGCTCCACGTATCAAATCAGGCGAGAGTCATGCGCGGTATATCGAGTTTAGTTTACCCCGCTATATGTCGAGTTTAAAGCGCTGCCTATCCAGTTTGAACTCTATCTGCCGAGTTTAAAACTGCCAGATAAATCATGTCCAGAATAAAAATCATGCCGAGTTTAAAAAACGGGACTGATTTTTTTCAAACATTTGCAAAATGACATGGATTTTTTCTCAACATGAGCAAACTGACATGATTTTTCTCAACATGGCAAACTCGACATGATTTTTTTTTCAAAACATGAGCAAACTCGACATGATTTTTTACAAATCACCAAAAAATCATGTCGAGTTTTCCTCATGTTGATGAGAAAAATCATGTCGAGATTTTGAAAAACTGGGGCATGATTTATGTCAAACCACCATATAGAGAGGCACCAACTTCAATGTGAGGAGTGCCAACTGGACATATAGCGCTGTTGTAAACTCGCAATATGGCGAGGAAAACTCGATACACAACGCGTGAAAATCGACATGCGCGGGAAAAAACTCGCCATGATTTGATACGTGGAGTCGTGCCATACACACCTGTCAGTACTTCTGCTTCATTATTTTTTGTAGCATGTTCGAGGCCAAGGCTATTGAAGCCAATCACATCATATGTAATGCACCATATTACTTTTCTCAGGCGTTGGAAGCAGAACGGACCTGGGTCACCTGAACAAACATTGTTGCAACAGAAAATAGGAAACACAAATTGGGATTCAACTGGTAGCAAAATAGTATTGTAGCTGGACACACCACATGAAGTGAAGTTAATGGCGTGTTTGAAGTTATATGACGTCATCCACATTATAACTTTCGTAATTCTGGCTGATGCGGAAGTTATTGGTTTAGGATGGCCGCTGACCTCTACACATGGATAGCGGGTCTGAGTCGCGCCGATTTGAACCATTCAGGAAGTTGGTTTTAGTTTTGGTCTTTTTTTTCTGGACCAACGAATGGCTAAAACGGAACACAAGCTACAGCAAAATAGACTGGCAACAACCAAATTACGTACGATACAAATTCTTACTAACTTTTGCCAAAAAGCCCCTGCTTTGGACATTACTAGATTAAAGGTGATCTAAAGAAAAATGTAGGTTTAGGTTAACTGGTGCAAATAGCCCATAAGGATGACGAAACAAGGCAGCTAAAGTGGCTGTCAGAACCCATTTCACAAAATTGTAACTCAAATAATGTTACAGACTCTATGGTAGCCATTGCCCTGATATATATCCAAAATTTGGGACTACATTCCCGAATAAAATTACACAAGTTACACCTAAATTGAGATCCAAATTCCCCTTAAGGTGTCTGCATGGCACACGTGGGGGCGATACAAAAAAAATATCAACTTGAGCACAAACCGTAACATTAAATAATTAAACTGGATCATCGTAACGCCAAGATCCAAGCCAAAACCAGTGGGGCCTACAAATCATCGAAAATATATTTGGAACACTTGAGGCAATAATTGAAACCATTCCCATGTTCACCAAAAGAAGATCGAATTTGGGTAAGTAATTGTTCTTTAGAAAGCATAGGTCCTCCCTTTTACCAAAATTCTTCCCCACTCCCATCAATCATGTGGGGGGCCGGGCGAAGCTGTTGACAACATTGACTCGGAGTAAACATTGAATATGGGGACAAGGGGTCACTTTGTCCCTAAATTCGGTCAAAGTGATTTTTTACGAGGATTTAGCTCACACTGCAATACCCACTAGGCATAATACTGATAGAACTTCCTAATCGTTTCAATACGGAGATAATCTGACCCCCAAATCGCATCGTTGCTGATTGAGGCCTCAATCAACTAAACAGCCAATCAACCAACCAACCAATCAACCAACCAACAATATGCATGGAGGGACACAAATACGAAATCAAACTACAAAATGCATTTTCTGCTTCAGTATGACCAGAGCATCAATGAAACCATTTTTAAAAAAAAATTAAGCATTGGAAATTTGCCCCATGATGACGTGGAAGCTTTCCAGTTCTGCTAACCGTGTAACTTTATAGGTCGGAAAGCTAGAAAAAACTTACTTTTTCAAATCTTATCAGGCAATGCTCGGTTGTAAATTTAAACCCCAATTGATTTGATTCAAATTTCTCCCTGGACTAATTCCCCCCCCCCATTATTTTGACAATGTCCTCCACATTGTCAAGTTGGAAATCAGTTTCTGATTTCGCATCCTTCAAACGATAGAAAAACTCTTCAACCTTCTTCTCCAAACTTAAGGAATAGGATTTCTGATAACCCTACTAGTGACACAAAAAACATTGGAAATCAAAGCTCCAATAATATATGACGACGAATGATTATATGTTAGTGTATTTCATATTTATTAAGTGTTCATGAGAAAATAATATTTCCATTTTGTCTTATTAAACAGGACCATGATGGAACGAACGTTGATTGGTTTCAGAAAATGTCACCAACCGGATGAACTTCAAAAAGTGTTTCCCTTCTGAACTGTGGCTTTCTGTATGTACAGTATACAGGTATACTTACTACAAATTTAAAAAAACAAGTTGCCTTGGAAAATGTTTCGTTTCGATGTATCCAAATGTGCTCTACCGAATTCATTAACACACACCACACACCACGGTCCTATTTAAAGGCCGACTCAGAGATTTCCTGAGGAGGGCGCCCTCAATCTTCCAAAAAAATCGTTGTTTTTGCATGTACATTTATGCTTGTCCATATACTAAACACTGTGGGAAATTTGCTAAGCCTTAAATCGAATTGCTTATATAGAAAATCACAACTTGCTTATAAAATCCGGATCCGATTTTTGTTTATACACAGTATCCTATGGGACGTAATACTACACAGAAATGTTTACTGCATCAACGAAAAGTGCCGATTCACTAAAAAAATTTCGGAAGTGTGCAGTTTAGGTTATATCTTTGTTCTAGTTGACTATTTTCATATTACCAAAAAAGTATATTTCGAAATCTCTGAGCAGCTGATCATTTGATGTGAAATAAATTTTTGTGTGTATAATACAAATAGTCAAGAGAACTAAAGATGCTCAAATGTTAAAGTTAAGAGTTGAATCGGATTTTCCGCTCTGATTCAGTAGCTTTTTTGTATAGTGTAAAAGAACTTACCGTTTTGGGAATTTTTACCAATTGGTATTTTATTATGAAAGGACATTGAGGGCCCATCCTCGGAAATCTCTGAGTCGGCCTTTTACTCAAAAATCTGTAGTGACGAGCCATCTTAAAGCATTTTTGAGTCTAGGAATTTTGTCTTTAAATAGATACTTTAAAGGTCGCTCTAATTCCTGTGCCGTTTACTGTATAATGACGGGTTTAAGCAATTCTCTGTCGTATAAATTAGCATTCTCTTCGCATTTGTTTATCAGAAACTCATTTGGTTTTTTAGCACGAATGGCATACGTACTGTACTACCTGACGTATATGTTTGTTGCCATAATTTTAACGACGTAATTTGACAGATGTAGTAATTATGATGAGGTTAAGCAGGCAGTTACAAAGCATAGGAAATGGTTCCAGAGGCTTACAGACAAAAAATCAGGCCTGGTCGAAAACAGGATGACCAGACTCAGGTAGCATTTTCCCGCGTAAGGAGCAAATGTAGTGATGGCTAGCTTCCCTCAAAAGAAAGCGGATAAGATTTTGGTCAACTGAGAGAGTTAATGTTAGTGGAAGAGTTTAAATGAGTCTACGTCCAGACATCAAAACAATATGGATGAAAAAAAACAAAAAGTATTGTATGCATGATGCAGCTATCACACAGGAAGATATGGTATTAACGAACTAGGTATTGTTACTAGTATGTTAGACTTGTCAACATGTCGAATGGTGGCCAAGCCCATCTGCCCATTAAGTAGGGTCATAATAGATTGTGTAGGGCCACTACTAAAGACCAAGTCAAAGAAATCGGATTTACTGACCATCATATATGTGTGCTTGCACAAGATTTCCTGAGCTATACTATTGAGAAGCTCTAACCAAGTTTTCACCACTTTGCAGGACTTACATTCATGTGGTTAAGGATCAATAGTTCTTGCTCAAGGTGTTGCACATATCCCAAAATTAAGAGGCATTGAAACTTCTGAAAGAGAAGTGGTTGTGCAAAGATCCTGATGTGAATTTGCTAGACTATGTGTCTCAATTCCGACACAGACCCAAAGAGCGCAGAAGAAATTGCCAAGAAAATATCAAAAGCCAGGGCAAAAATTAAGACATGGAATGATAAGGATGTCCGAAAAAGCGTATTTCACAAACAATGGGACCAATTTTATCACTTTTTCCAAATAAAGAGCATACTTTGCAGCCAAGTATTCTGGACATTATGATGATGAAACAAAGTAGGTGATTCAAAACACAAGGCAGACCTAAAAGTCAAAAATTATGTCGCAATAAGTTGAACGACTCTTTTTCTGGACTCCTTATCATCCATGTCTTATTTTTGCCTGGCTGTTTGATATTCTTTGGCAATTTCTGCGGCTCTTTGGAGTCTGTGCCTGAATGAACACATAGGTCTAGCAAAATCAACATCAGGATTTCGCACAAACCACTTCTCTTTCAGAAAGTTTCAATGGCCCTCTTAATTTGGGATTGTTGCAACCAAACTTGACAAGGGAAAATTTGATCCTTAACAAAAATGAATGTAAGGACTGGCAAGTGTGAAAACTGGTTGAGAGCTTCTCAAGAGTATAGCCTCAGGAAATCTTGTGAAAGCACACCATATATGATGGTCAGTAATACCGATTTTTGACTTATTGGTCTGAGTAGTGGCCCTCACAATCTCTATTATGACCCTATTAAATGGGGGCCGATGGGGATTTGGGCCACCATTCGACATGTGTGACAAGTCTAACAATACTAGTAACAATACCTAGTTCGTATAACCATCTGCCTTGTAGGCTGCTTCAGCACAATAATTTTGTTTTCATCCATAGGTGTTTTGATGTCTGGAGTAGACATCATTTAAAACTCTTCCACTACACATTAAACTCTCTCAGTGACCAAAATCTTATCCGGACTTCTTTGAGGGAAGCTAGCCATCAAACATTGGCATCCTAAGCGGGAAAATTCACATGAGTCTGGTCATCCTGTTTTCGACAAGGCCTGAATTTTGGTCGGCGTAGCCTCTGGAACAATTTCATATGCTTGTACTGCCTGCTGAACCTCATCATAATTAGACATCGGTCCAAATGACCGTAGTTAAAATTATGGCAAACAAAACATTATACAGTCAGTGGTAGTACAGTACATAGTGTCATTCGTGCTTAAACCAGAATGAGTTTCTGAGAAGAAAACCAAATGCGAAGAGAAAATGCTAATTTATGACGACAGGAGGAATTGCTAAACCGTCATTATAAAAGTATCTTGCACAGGAATTAGGAGCGACTTGAATTATATATTTTAAAGACCAAAATTCTTAGACTGCAAAATTGCATTTTATAGGCTGTCACTTACCAGTTTTGAGTTAAAGGCCATCAGAGATTTCCGAGGATGGTGCCCTCATGATCTTCAAATAGAAAATCACAAATTGGTAAAAATGCCGAAACGGTAGTTTTCTGTACACTATTACAAAAAAGCTTACTGCATCAGAGCGGAAAAATCCGATTCAACTCTAACTTTAAAATTTGAGCCATCTTAGTTTAGTTGACTATTTTAATTAATACACACAAAAATTTATTTCAAAATCACTGAGGTCAGCTGACTCGAGAATTCGAAAATTTTTTTTTGTGTAATGGTATAATGAAAAATAGTCAACTAGAACTAAAGATAGAACCTAAAATGCACAATTCCGAAATTTATATGAATCGGACTTTTCGTTTTGATGCAGTAAAGCATTTATGTGTAGTATTACGTTCCATAGGATAATGTGTATACAAACATTTCCGGACCGGAATTTTTTTTAGAACAAGTTGTGATTTTCTTTGAAGGAATTCGATTTAAGCCTTGCCAATTTACCACAGTGATTAGTATATGGGACAAGCATTATGTACATGCAAAAAACACGATTGTTTTGGAAATGAGGGCGGCACATCCTCAGGAAATCTCTGAGTCGGCCTTTTACATTTAGGGACAGGGTGTGTGTGGTGTTAATGAATGCGGTAGAGCACATTTGGATACATCGAAACGAAACATTTCCAAGGCAAACTTGTTTTAATTTGTGTAGTATACATGTATACGGTACATACAGAAAGCCACAGTCAGAAGGGAACACTTGTGAGTCATCTGTGGTGACATGTCTGAAACCAAATACAACGTTCTTCCAGTCAGGGTCCTTTATAGACAAAAAGGGAAATATTATTTCTCATGAAACTAATAAATCAGAGACACTAAATTATAAATCTTCATCGTCATATATTATTGGGAGCGTGATTTCCAATGTTTTGTTTATAGTAGGGTTATCAGAATCCTATTTCTTGAGTTTGGCGAAAGAAGGGTTGAAGATGTTGTTCTATCGTTTGAAGTATGCTGAATAAGAAATTGATTTCCAACTTGACAAATGTGAGGAACTTGTCAAAAATGGAGGGGGGGGGGGGGAATTAGTCCAGGGAGAAAATTTGAATCAATCAATTTTGTGTTTAATGTACACCGATGCATTTTGCCTGATAAGGATTTAAAAAGATAGTTTGTCTAGGCTTCGACCTTTAGTTACACGGTTACAGAACTGGAAAGCTTCAAGGTCATCATGGGGCAAAATTTCCAATGGCTTAATTTTTTTAAAAATGGTTCATTATTGCTCTGGTCATTACTGACGCAGAAAATGCATTTTAGTTTGATTTTCGTATTTGTTGTCCCTTCATGGACTAGTGTTGGTTGGTTGATTTGGTTGGTGTTGGTTGGATTGGCTGTTTGAGTTGATTGAGGCCTTCAGCAACAATGGCTATTGTGGGTCAAAGATTATACTCCGTATTGAAATCGGATTAGGAGTACTATCAAGGTATTATGCGAGGTGGGTATATGCAGTGTGAGCTACAATCCTCGTAAAAAAATCACTTGAACCGATTTAGGGAAAAGGTGACCCCTTGTCCCAAATTTCAATGTTGATTCTCGAAGTCATTGTTGTCCAACAGTTCGCCAGCCCCCACAGTTGATTGATGGGACCAGGGGGAAAGAATTTGGTAAAAGGGAGGACCTCTGCTTTCTAAAGAACAATGGCATACCCAAATTCGATCTTATTGTGACCAGGGAATGGTTCCAAATTATTGCATTCCAAGGTTACAAATATATTTTTCGAGGATTGTAGGCCCACTGGTTTGGCTTTGGGATCTTGGATACAGTTTTATTATTTAATGTTACGGTTTGTGCTCAAGTGATATTTTTTGTATCGCCCCAGTCGCTGTGCTCATGCAGACACCTTTAAGGGGAATTTGGATCTCAATTTAGTGAAAACTTTGTAATTTTAAGTCGGGAATGAGTCCCAAATTTGGATATATCAGGGCACTGGCTACCCATAGAGTAGTGTACAGTATTTGAGTTACAATTTCTGTGAAATAGGTTCTGACAGCCACTTTAGCTGCCATGTTTTCGATACTTTATGGGCTATTTGCACAGTTAACCACATTTTTTCTTTAGATCACCTTTAATCTAGTAAATTGTCCAAAGCAGGGGCGTTGGCAAAAGTAGTAAGAATTTGTATCGTATCGTAATTGGGGTTGGTGGCCAGTCATATTGCTGGACTTGTGTTCGCGTTTTAGCCATTCTGTGGTAGAAAAAAAGACCAAAACCAAATTCCTGATGTTTCAATCGGCGACCTCACCCGATATCAATGTGTTAGAAGAGTCCAGCGGCCATCCTTAAACCAAATAAACTTCAGCATTCAGGCCAGGAATTACGAAAGTTATAATGTGGATACGACATAGAAACTTCAAAGATACTACATTAAACTCACTTCATGTGGGTTCCAGATACAATATATTTGTACCAGTTGAATTCACAATGTGTTCCTATTCTGTATGCAACAATGTTGTCAGGTGATCCCAGGTCCTTCTGCTCCAAACGGCATGCAGAAAAGTAATATGGTTGCATTACATATATGATTTGATTGGCTCAAATAGGCTTGGCCTCGAACATGCTACAAAAAATAATGAGCAGAAGTACTGACAGTGGTGTATGGCACGCTCCACGTATCCACATGGCGGCGAGTTTTCCCCGCGCATGTCGATTTTCACGCGTTGTGTATCGTTAGTTTCCTCGCCATATGTCGAGTTTACAGCGCTATTGTCCAGTTGGGCCCTCTATACATGAGTTGGCTCTCTATATGGTGAGTTGACATTTAACTCATGCCAAGTTTTCAAAATCTCGAAATATTTTCTCAAAATGAGAAAACTCGAATGATTTTGGTGTATGTGTAAAAAAAAGAAAAAAATCATGTCGAGTTTGCTCATGGTAAGAAAAAAATCAGTCTAGTTGCTATGTGAGAAGAAAATCATGTAGAGTTTTGCTAATGTGCAGAAAAAAATCATGTCCAGTTTGCAAATGTTGAAAAAAAATATGTCCAGTTTTTTAAAACTCGGCATGATTTATTCTGGACATGATTTATTTCGGACAGATTTATGAAACTCGCAAGATAAGAGTTCAAACTGGATAGGCAGCGCTTTAAACTCGACATATAGCGGGGTGGTGGTAAACTCGATATACAGCGCATGAAAACTCGCCATGATTTTGATACGTGGAGCGTGCATAGGTGTGACGCAAACACAAGCCCCACTGCATGAATGTGTCTGTAAGCAAGATGTCCCCCACGACCCCACATGGTAAAGGTGGGTGACCCAAACATGTCAAATCGTTCATGTTTTCTTCAACACAACAACCTGGTATTATTCAGAAATAAAATTGCAAGAGAAAGCAACTTCATGTCTGTATTGCGAGTTCAATGAGGCCGCATCCCGACGATTGTAGGTTGTAAGGAATAAAATAATTAATACAATACCACTTGTGGTATATGTTAAAATGTTAAAATCCGGAGCAAGGGACTCGGAGTAATTTGTTATCTATTTCAATTTTGAGCCACACCGGGTGTAGAAGTATACATATTATAGCCGCTGTACTCATAGTATGGCTAGGAACTCGATGTCAGTTTGACTCTTCACGAAACATAGTTTCATGCTCTTAATTCCGTTGTCGTCTATGGAGGCCGGACTGTGGGGTTTCCGGCGGACTATTGAGTACCGCACGCCACACCTGTAATCCAGACAGATATGAGATTGCTCCATAGACCATATGCAATACGACATCACACTGGCGATGAACATAAACTCTCCCTTCCCCTGCAGTGGGAGGGAATACAAAGAGCTTAATAGATCACCTGTACGGGCCCCTGACAACTGGGAGCGTATATGGAATTTAATAACAGGTGGTGTTTCACTCAAACATGCCGTGCTGGGGGCCCAATTGTGGTTTTTGTGTGGGAAAGCTGGGATATAGGGGGCATGGGTTTAGTGGGCTATTCCTAATGGTGCCCATGTGGGTTGTAAATGGTTAACCCATGATGGGTTTATGCCTCATGGGGCCCATGTGGGTTTTGTATGGGGCATGGTGGACATGGTATCATGTGGGCTATTCATGATGGGCCCCATGTAGGCAACAACCCATTAAGGGTGTTTATTGGGCTTACTTGAGTTGGTCCCATGTGGGATTAATCCGGGGTATCCCATCATTGGTTGTACCCAAGTTAATGGTCAGTGGGGCCCACTGGTTTTCACTTGGGTTACATGGGCTTACGGGGGCATGGGAATTACATGGGCTTTCTAAATGGGGCCAGTGTAGTTGTTCAATGGGTACTGATAGGTTCTTTACTTGGGCTGTAAGTGGTTTCCCAAATGGGGCCTTGGAGGTTTTCAATGGCGTCAATGATGAGTTTATTTAATTGGGCTTTAAGTGGGGTTCCTAAATGGGGCCAGTGTAGAGTTTTCAATTGGCCCGGCGGAGTATATTTTTACTCATATGCAAGGATTGGCATTTCCAGGGCTGCCCATTTTGAGCCCAAGTGTGGGTAAAATGTTTTATTTTCCCAGTCTTTTGTATCAAATAATTATCTAACTTTATTTATAGGTCAAACTAAAAAAATCCCGCGATTGAAGGCCATAACATACAAGTTTAACATTTTAAACTTCAAACAACCTTTAAATAATCTATTGATGCCAATGGTCAGTAAGTAACATAAGTGGTCGACTGGTAGAGCATCAAGGACTTAAGATCATGAGGTCCCGGTTCGAAATCCAACCAGAAAAAAACAAAAAAAAAAAAAAACCATGGATAAGTATACAATATGGTAACCGTAATTAGTATGAGGATTGCAAGTGATGCCTAAGAATAGTTGGAATTAAAACAATATTCAACTGTACGTAGAACTCTTTTTTTTTTTTCTAATAAAGCATATAATAGCCGTTAACATTTCAAGCTTGCCCCATTAGGACCCATTTGACCCGAGACCAAAACAGTGGGACCCGGTGGGAGGAGGCAAAGGGAGGGCCCGGAAGGAGCCAAACAAATGACCCCCAACGTGGGCCCATTCACATTGTTGGAGGGGTTGTAGTCATGTAATGTGGCTCGCTTG
>JAMKCH010038453.1:0-14246 GCA_023653785.1 Ophioderma brevispina | reverse complement strand
TGTTGTAGGTTTATTAATTTTTTAAATCACCATTTTACAATAAATAATTTTTCCCAGCCTAATGGAAGGTGCTTTTAAGCTGAAACTTTGGAATGTGTGTATAAACAAAATACCAAAAATCTCAGCTTGGCTTTTTGAATGCAAGTGTTTAATTCTTAGAAAAAAAAATTTTAGGAAAAATAATTTTAGGGAAAATGTAAAAACACCTATTAATTCAATAGAAACCACTCAATCTGGAAAATCAACTGAGAATTTCTCAATTTGATTTCCTTTCATATGAAACTAGTCACCACCAAGGGAGTTGTAGTTTTCTTCTAGGAAAATTCTGAAAAGTGGAAACTTAAGAAAAGTGAAAAACATTTAAAAAAAAAAAAAAAAAAAAAAAAGTTCTTTGTTTTTGATGACACACACTTAAAAATAAAAAACATTCTTGGATTTTTGATATTTCTTACCCATTAAAAACAAACACCAATCTTATAACTTCATCAATTACTTGAGAAATAATTGAAATTAAATGTGTAGTTTTTACAAAATTGCCCCATTTTGGTTCCATTTTCTGTACTGCCAAAATCCAGCCCTGTACAAAGTCTATGGGAATGTGAAAACGCATTATGTGACATATCTCTCCAAACGCATTTTTGGAAAAACTTAAAACTTGGCACACATGTTTCTTTCACCAATACCAACATTTCATGAGAATTTCAACAGATTGGGCACGAAGCCGTAGCGATTACATCACATACCTTAAGGTTCTCTAATTGGCAAACAAGTTCAGAAACACACTGACCTTGATGAACCCTTCTTCAATCACAAGATAGCAGACGCCCTTCCACAAGACTGGACCTTTAAAACTGTAGAGGAGCTTCTGATCTGCATGAGAAACTGAACAACACCAAGATGCCTGGTCTGACACATTCCGCAGTGATCTGGAAAGAAGTCCACTTTACATGATCAACTGTTGGAATTTTGTCCCTACATGGGAAACAAAACCAGCTCCTTATCTATTTAACATCGTTTCACTCCTTACAAAGAAAGGTGAACGCCAACAAACCCCAAACTAAAACTACACTCAATGTGCTCAACAGAATCCTTTCTCACCTAGATCCCATTCTCGTTAAAAGCAGATCAATACTACTCACGGTACTTGCCATCAGTAGGATCATAGAAGAGTTTAGAATTTCCAAGAGAAAAGCTTCGATTGTGTTTGTAGACTTTCCAAGGTTTTTGACAGTGTCAACAGAGATGTCATGCTGTATTCTTACCATTTATGGTGTCCCAGACGAGCCTGTCAAAGCAATTATCATCATGTATGGAACCCATCAGCTTGTGAGACCATGGATGGGCCACAAAGGAGTTCCTAACCAATTACGGGCATCTCCAAGGAGCTACTCTGCTCCCCAATTCTCTTTGTAATTGTGGTTGATTACATTCCTCACAAGGGCACTCACCATCAAACCCAAGCGTTGTAGAAGTCACTTAATGTCAGACTCAAAATCCTACATGCAGATTGATCTAGCTCACAGCCGATCTGATATGTGGTGCACAAGATTACTAACATCACTTGAGAATTGTACAGACAAAGTCGGCCTACATCTAAATTGCCAAGAAGACGGAATATATACCGCAATGAGGAAGGTAGTCATCAACTTATCTGCACTAGAGATGGTACCCAACTCAAAGATGGTCAGGGACTTCAAGACCTGGGGCCCTATTGTGCTGACAGCAAGAAGACTTCCTGTAACGCAAGGAGCATCTTGGAATGCTGCAATTTAACTGCACCACCTAGGCAATCTGGTAGCGCCAATCAACCAAGCTGAAGTTTCTAGAGCCTGTGTAGAGAGAATCATCCTGTTAATGGTTCTGAGACCTGGAACATGAAGAAGTACAGGATAAACTGGATGGCAAACCTTACACCAGGCTCTTATGGAGTGCAACACATATCATTGGCGTGGCACATGACCAAAGCACAGAAGTGGAACTCCTCAATCTCATCTTCTGTTGCCCAACGCCGAGCACGATTTGCCGCACCAGTCACGTATCGTGCGGTGATCAGTAGTATAGGCATAAAATGTTTGGAGGTTACCATGCCCAAACAGGGGTCGTCACCCCTTTAACTATATTACATTGATGTGATTGCTCGAGTACATGAAGCAGGATCCATCTGACATCCCCAATTTATGAGAATAGCGAGGCGGATAGCTAACCGTATCATGCATTTTGTGTAAACATGGATTTGGCACAGATGTAGAGAAAGGTAGTATGAACAGATAAGATCATGAGCCATCCCAATTGCATCCCCTGTCGGCCCATTTCAAGGATTGCGCCAAAATGACCTTTTACGCTATTTACAGGCGGTGACGGTCATTAATGTTTGAAGTTGGGATTTAAAGGTTGCGAACTATAGTTAGACCAATGGCGACATATCCGCTAAAATCGACTCACTTGGGCCATAATCAATTACTTTAATTACCAACGACCCTCTACACCTTTTGGCATATAGCTAGAAAACGCTATTTGAGAACTTTCTCAATTGTGAGAAAAAAAAACACTTGAAATTTTAATATTTTAGGGTTTTAATTTCAAATTTGCCGTTGGCCTCATCGCTCAGCAGACCAAGTAGTGGTTTGCATGGGAAAGAGAATAGTAGCGAGTGGATGTTTTGCTACAGATGGACTAGTAATTTAGCTCGTCACCCACTGCCGAAAAAAAGCCTGGCTGCCTTGAGCGGTAGTTGCGATTGTGTATTTGAAGCCACGACTAGGCTAGGCTGGCAGCACTGATGTCTTGACGATCACGTATTGTGTATTATTGTCGTGATGTAAATAAAAGTAGTACCATATACCAGAGAAGATGAGAAAAGATCTCATCTTCTCTGCAATACCCATTGATAATGTGTTTCTGTCAAAACTGTCTATATGCTCACACATACTGGGGCTATCTACACGAGCGGACCAATGTGCTGCATGGACATGGGTATTACAAATAGGCGTACTGCACAGGCCACAGCACTAGCTAGCACTGCAGTGTATACTCTGTTGGTCTTGAGTCTGAGGGGTGACCTCTGCATTCCCTTTCTGGCATTTCGATTGTGCCGCCTTTATTTCACGTGCGTGTTGCAAGGGAAAAGTCAGCGCATGCGTTTTTAGGGTGCATAACCTAACGCGCACAGTGACGTCACCCCAAACGGAGATCGAATATAGGGAACGGAGATAGGAACACGCTTCTAACGCGGTTTCTATTGCATCACACAGTGTGTACACGATTAATAACGCACGATTCCATAAGGTATGACGTGCACGCATTTACGCGATAGATTTGTTTTTACATGTCGCAAAAACAAGCATTGCTGTAACGGCATGAAAATGTGCAGCGTGCAGACAGTCCAACGCCGTTTCACAACATCTGGATCTTGAAAGTACCACATACATTGATGCAGATTCGGTTTTGCCCGGTAGATAGCCCCACTTTGTATTGTTTCCGCTTACATTCTTTGTGACCATGACATCTGGTTGTCTGGAACATTCCACTCGTGTATGACACGTTTTGAAGCAATCGGTTGCAGATTTGACCCGTGACGCGCCCCAGTGGGCAATCAATGCTCGAACGTCGAAACGACGTCGAAGAGTTTTAGAAAATTTACACACTTATTATGTTGCAAATGCACATCGAATTTGACGTCTTCTTAAAACGTCGATTCAATTTGCATTTTCGACGTACATTTATAAAAACCGTCGACCTGTTTTTCGACGTGCCAACGTCGTTTCGACGTTGCTCTAAACGACTATGCCCGCTGGGGCACTACGCATGGGAGTTTAGGAAAGCTGGACCCGTCCGGACTCAATTGGCAAGTCCTAGCACTTCAGACTTGGACTCATGCTCGGTGGACTCGGATTCGGTCCCATGGGACTCGAACATCAGGGCCCCATGCCGTGGACTTGGATTCGCCGCAGACTCAGACCTGCTGCACTATGACTCAATTGAACCCCAGTGGACTCTGACATTCAAAAACTACAACACACATTCCAATACTGGCAATACTAGTAGTTAATGGCTCACCAGATAACCATGATTTGTTTACATGCAGCAATCTTTCTCAAATATTTAAATATGCTGACAAACTTATCTAAATCAGATGGAAATATATTAAATAGTCCCAAATGCACCATTCTACAATTTTTTGAATGCTCAAAATCAGAAAAGTCAAAGATAAATTGGAACTTGATAGATTGCTGTATGTATTATTTACATACAATCAATGCACGAGCAAGCATGAAGCAGGACGGTTACAATGCCAGAGACTTGCGGAAAAGCGTGTGAAGGTCGTACTCGCGTGGAGTTTTTTAATAGCTGATTGAAGAGCCACGCGCTCTCTTTAGGAGCTACTTGATAATGCGCATGCGCATAACAAAATCTGTGTTGCATGTCAAGAAGTGGTCGCCGTTGACGACATGCTCAGAGTAATGCCTTCACCGGCCTGATATTTTGCTAAATATCAACATCTGGCTTATGCCTTATGTCTATAAGGCATAAAAATATGCTAAAATATTATGTTACAATGTCTGTCCATCAC
Source organism: Ophioderma brevispina (assembly GCA_023653785.1). Classification (NCBI taxonomy): domain Eukaryota; kingdom Metazoa; phylum Echinodermata; class Ophiuroidea; order Amphilepidida; family Ophiodermatidae; genus Ophioderma; species Ophioderma brevispina. Next base: position 9,676 of record JAMKCH010038453.1, on the reverse strand, counting down.
AGGCCATCTCAATGTGTGTCCCTGTCGGCCATTTTCCAAGAGGTCGCCGATAGACCTATTACAGTTTCTAAGATATCAACACCCGCCTTTGATAATGTCTGACTAGACACCCTCAAGTCTAACTAGACAAAAACCTGCTAGATATCTGCTTACAATTTCTACTCAAGGTTTCAATGTCATTAGTGATATAAAAGTTTACTTAATTTTGAATACAATTTCTTTTTCAATTGGTAATTTCTAAATTTGATAATAATACCTAAACAGTTGCACAATGACCTCATTAAATAATGAACCTTAACTAAATTAACAAAACAAGAAATCTCCTTTATAACTATCCAACTGCATACATTGGTAAGATACGAATCATGAATGTTTCTTAACAACAAATTTTAAAAATCCAATCACCAAAGCGTCTGCTAGAATGGATCTGGTGTTCATCAACAAATCACCTTCAATATTGTGTCAGTTCAGCCAGCAGATCACTAGCATGTTGGGACGACACTATTTGGTACCCATATTGAATCAAGTACCCAACTACGTAATAAAACTTGGCCTACTTTATTCATCTGGCAATTTCTTATTTATAGAAGACCCAACACACTATAGAATAAATCTGTGTCTAAATGCTCATAAAAAATACCCTCATTAAAACAACATTTGATTTGGCATCCATACTAGGGGGGTGACAAACGGGTTTTTAATCATGTAATGAACATCCACTAACCTTTTTATTACAAATATTATCTGTTCTGCAATACTACCACCAGCCCTGATGATACAATTAATTGGGTGGATGCTGCTTCAATTTAATTGACGTTCAGCACCCCTGCACATCTCTGCACATACTATGCATTGAAGTGCAGATATTTTTGGCATGTGCACTTGTTTTCCCATGCATCCTTTCTTCTGCATGTTGATTCACCATTTCCCAAGTTCATAACAGGCGGGAAGCGTCAGGTAGTGTTGTCCCACAGGCTCATATAGGCCACTCATTTTGTCTGTCCACCCCCAGGTGTTGGAGAATGCAGAAGTGGGGTTTTGGTACCAGGTCTGGGCCCACACAGACCTCCATGGTACGTTGCTCATTATACATGTTGTTCCAGCACAGCCCTTTTGTGGAATCTGTTTCACATTGGCTTCCTTGAGAAGATTTTTTGTCTTGGCCTTATTAACATCCATGTCTGAATGGTACGATCATACGCAGATGACAAACCTCTCAATAGTAGGCATAACATCGTCTGGTTTGACGCTTGGTGCACAAACTAATTTCAGAAGTACACCCGTAATCTCAGGCAGGGCCTTCCATGTTTTTCCTCATGCAGCTTCTTACCATTGGGTCCACAAATGCTAGAGACAAGTGTCACATCCACTAAGCGCATGGAACATTGGAGTACTTGTGCTTTATTGGGGCCAAGGCCCATTGCTAATTGTATGAGCTGCCAAGTAGCGAAAACTCTTCCCAGTTCCAAATCCTAACCACAGTTTGGGTTTCTGGATCTAGAAATTGTAGGCACAGATACAGCTAAGACAACAAATCAGTGTCTACAGTCCGTACAAGTATTTTGCTGTGGTTATGACTCTAGCAATGGACTACATGCACCATCCTGCGGCTATCAGCATCTTCGTGAGGGCATGGGGAGAGGGCTACAATATCCCCAATAGGGGCTTTCTCAGAATAGATCAGTCATCGGTGCTAACACGTTGTATTGTCGTCTTGATCAAAACACCTAAGAGGAAATGGGACACGAAACATAAGATCTCTCTTTTTTGTTGCTATCTCAACATCGGAAATCTTGGCATTCCTGGTAATGACGTTTCTACAACTACACGTCTCCGTACACCTTTCCCAACGTTTTTTTGCTCTAGCTGTTCCTTTCAGTGAATTGTCTATATATCTATCACCAAACCATATTCTAACAAAACGCGAGGCCTCTAAAACTGCTGATGAAATGTTGGAATCAATGTCTATTGGCTATTTCCTCAAAGGTCTTAGCAGCCGCAGGCTTTACAATCTGGACGATAACCGATCCCTCAAGAACCAGAAGCAGTTGTTACAGGGCCTCAGATTGTTCCTCATGGAATTCTTTAAGCAGACAATAGGGTCGCTTTTTGTGCCTAGATTGAGAATTTTTCGCCATCAGAGAGAGCTGGTGGACAAGTCTGGTTCTACATGTCGGAATAACTCGTCAGATTCCTTGTCGATTCATGACAACCAATGTAAAGTCGCGAGAAGAGCCCCCTACATATTTAAGGAAGTCATCTTCTGCTGCTTCTCTTTGCTGGTAGTAGGTTTCGTGAGTACTTTGAAAGAGTTTCAGGTTGTTGCGATGGATCACATCACTAATCAGCTGGTTAAAACCTTTCCATGAGACGTTCCTTTACAAAATCTATCTTTGATTGGTCTTGCCCAAATGCGCTTTGCATTTGCCGTCCTCTATTGCAGCTTGGTTTGCAATCTCCTTAGTATAAGTATCAGGAGGTTCATTACTTAATCCGCAAAGTGGTTGCCAAGATCATTAATCACACATACGAGAGAGTTGACATCTTTAGCAAAAGAAGCTTGAAAACACTATGTGTTTGGTCATGATGATGGTTACTTCTTGTCTGTTGCTATGATCTGTTCATCGTGGAAAACTCTTCTATAATCAGGCACCCTCTGTTTTCCTGCGACCAAGCCAACGAAGAAGGGCTCTTGGGTTGTTGGTGAGACCAACGACACCTCCATCAACCTGGTAAGTGCATTTTATTGTTTCATGTCCAGCCTGGTCTATATGGGAATAGCTGAACATTACCTATCTGTCTTTCTCCAGTGAAGTTCCCAGTATTGAACTCTTGGGTTCACTTCGGGATGTTTTGTTAGGGAGTTCAAGCCATATCTGTTGAGGTGAACGGGGATCCCATCTAGCATATTTGGGTGATCTAGAGCTGGAACCATGGCTGCAAGATCGGTTTAGGGCATCATGTAACATGGAATTATCCAGCCGCAGCGAACGTAACATATATCAGAATGCACAGTTCCAGTTGCATTAACAGTTGCCAGTACTGAAAATGGGACAGGATTTTGCTCTTTTTGTTTGCACCAGTCTTCAACTCCACATAGGGTCAATCTCTAGTGCATGCCATACAATAGTGGGGGTCATATGCACTCTCGTTTAAGTAATGTATAGCCAGCCACTTTACTATGGTGGGGTCTTCTTGTTACATAAATGTGTGCTGCATGTAAGAAAGAGTCAGCTGTTCCTGGAGGTTGGTGAATCTGATTGTATCAGTGCTTGCACCACCACTACCTGTAAACCATCTCCACGAGTCTTAAATAGCTGCCCTCAATATGGAGAACCACCAAAACCTGATGACAAATTTGTCTTCTGCTTCGCATATTTTTCCTGGCCTTTCACTGGATTTGCTTGCCTAATGCCATATTGCTGATCAGGCGATTACTGTTGTTTGTCCTGGATTCAATGTTCGCACTTCTGCATTCAGATCACATCCCTGGAGTGCTTGATCATTGCCACTGGTGTGATCGCTTTCATAGAAAACAATGGAATTAGCACTAAGGAATATATTACTTATAGCTTTATTCCTCAGTTGGTTTCTATTTGCATGATATGCAGCCCATGACCAATTCAAAAAAAAAATTAGATAAGGTCTCAGTTTCACGATCACTTGCAGCCTCCTCTGAGACTTGCTGAATATGGTTTCAGCCATGGGTTTCTTGAATCCATCTCTTCCTAGGGATTGACGCTGGTAGCTGTCATAGGTTGATTCTTCTGATGCAGCGGTAACAGGGGGCCACTTTCAGTGTAGAATTGTGGCAGGTGATCCACGGATTTGGAGTGTGGATCTCTAGATCCTCCATCAATGACAATGTTTCTATCCACTCCTTCACCACAAAATGTGGGTGCTGGAAAAGAGATATACCAGTACTGCATGACAGGATTCTTTTGATGTTGTTGAGCTTGGGTTTATGAGCAATGTTTATCCACAGCAGCAGTCTTAACACATTTGGCCTAGCCTCGCCAGTTACAGGGCAAACCACTGCATTCTGTGATACTGCCTGCAGATGTTTCCAATCTCTGCGAAAGACGAAGCGAGAACAACGGTCATATGAAAGTGCTCAGCCAACGTTAGAAAGCCTGTCTACTAGTTCCCGATTGCGTGTTTGGCTGTTCAGCCCTGTGTAAATGAGGATTGGTGTCTCCTTAGCAGTGCTGTGTCCTACACTCGGATTTTTTTACATCCTCTCGCCCTTTTATGTTTGACGCTGTTGAACTTTATCATATATCAGGCGGCTGAGCGATAGATAGTGAAGCAGGTATTTGGTCTTCACCCTTTGATCCTTGATGCTGGGCCCTTCAAGTACCATATTATAAGAGCAAGTAGCATGGTTTGTGCACAGAGTCTTGATTGACACCACGGGAAACCAGTAAAGGGTTTATTGCCCCAAATATAATGTCGACGAACAACCTGTGCTGTCCGGGCACATGTACTGCAATCTTTGTCATATTCAAATTACAGGCTTTTGGCAGCGCCGATGTCCTCATCAAATGCTTACAAGCATTCTAACCTTTTTCTGAGCTCTCATCTCTGGAATTGGCGTAGGCATTGGTTAAGTCGAGTCGTATGTATTTTGGCATCAGGTGACTCCAAGCTGTTCCATTCTAGACGTTGTATAGGTGTGCAAGTCAGCAGTTTTGAATACTGGAGCTGTTTTCTTCTTTGTCCAATACGGGTTTCCTCCTTCCTCGATATACATGACTAATCTGCAAAGCAAATCCCTTAAATAATTTTTTTCTCATCATACCTTCGGCCCTTAGTTTTGGCTGTTCTTACAACACGATTGTACAAGTTTCCTAGTACTTTGTATAGTACTTTTGGCTTTGAGGGCTACCATTCTCCTACTAAGTTTTGCTAACAGTTCTATGTCCTGGAGAAAACAGCACTTTTCTTCTCGACCACCTGTCTCGCTATGTGTCGCTTCATGGAGACCAATCATTATCTGCTGCCATTGCCAAATGAAATACACCTTTGCTTCTTGGGATAACTTCCAGCCAACTTTTATAACATGTCCGTCTTACAGATATTTGTGGGTCCCTGACTCTCACTGCTTTCTTTCAACACCTCTTTCTGCTCTTGTTAGCTTTGTGTTGTTGATATTGATATTGCAATGAATGTGGTATCAGCATATAGCCACCATAGCTGCTTCATGCCATGCCCTTCATCCAGTCTTTCCAACTGAAATGGGTAATTGTTCTCAAGTTTAGTGAACTCCACTAAGTGTTTTGGCTAATGCGCCGTCCCATAGAATGTTCCCTCATCGAGAGACATCGCTCACGACATTCGGCCGCCAATGTTCGCTCGGTAGGCAAGAGATTTCTTCCAACTTCAAATGTCCTCGGTGCGTGTTATAAATTGAAGTAAGGGAGAGACATTCGCTCCGCCTTGAAACCATAAAAAACCAAGAGTTAAACGGGCCAACAATCCCATACCAATTGCAGTATCGATCGATCAATAAACCACTTGTTTCAACTCTGCTGTGCGGTCAGACGGGGGCGTGTATGCTCACACACTCGTATGAATGGGCCATGGACCTATAAGCTGCACTTCTTCTTTTTTTTTAATGGAAATATTGGAGTCTGGCCTTTATTACTACAGTATTGTTATTTGCGGGAAAATTTGCAGGCGGGGGGTGGGGGGGGGGTGGCGGCAACAAAAATTCCTATTTTAGGCGTCGCCATGGTTTTATTTTACATTGTAAAAGGGAAATCTGAAGAAAAAATCGGAATATTTTATATTTGTCATTCAAACCGAATGGAGCTAGAGAATCACTCAACTGTAAGGTTTTTTTTTTAATTTATATATTAATATGCGCCAAAGGAACACCCTAGACACCTACACCAAAGCGCCCAAATAGGTTTGTAGTTTGCAGTCATATTGCTGTACTATAAATTGATACATGTGGGTGCGAGTCTATAATGAAAGAGGCTTGACCACCATGGTCTGGAAATTTGTGTATTTCGAAAAGCAACGCGGCTCTACTAAAAAAATACCCCAATTAGCTACAATTTTCAAGCGTTTGCTATTACACCTTGCGTTCTAAAAGATTGCATTTTCTATCAACGAGAAGTCGATTCGTATGAATTAGGATAATATATAATCACTGAGATACGCACATAATCACACAAATCTCGAGATCAAAGTCAGTTTGTTTTGGTCATATTTTAATTGCATTTTACAACCCACCGCATATCCCTACGCACAAGTGTTACAGATGTTCATAATACACAGCGCATCTTTTTGGACCATTTTCAATTACACTTTGCCACATTAATGATTGACAGTTGCCATGGTTGCAACAAGCAGCCCATAGGAGTTTACCGTGTGAAATGTTAAACATTTAGACGAACCACTCAACTGATTACAATAAGCATAACGTCGTTGCAACCTAAAGGAACACACACCTCTCATGAATTTGAAAATAATTATATAGGCTATAATTTGAAAAATGAAGAAAAATTGCGTTTTTTCATGCAAATTTTACGAAGACAACTTTGAAGTATCACCGTGTCACCAATTTTAATTAACTTCTGGCCACAATACAATATTTACTAACTAGTTCAAATGGTTTGTTCGAACCGAACCTATCATAAAACAATTTTACATTGACCAAGTTTTCTGAATTGTCTCATTCGCAAGTGCCCTTATATAAGTTATCTGCAAGCCTTTTCCGTTCATTAAACACAGGCTGGAGCTAGGCTGGGCCGAGTCAAAGATCATAACATGCGTCGTAAATTTTGCCTGTTGGCATTCGCTTCTCATACGTGGTGATTGCGTAACTGCATAATGAAGCCTATTGTAAGGTGCGGGACGGTAATAAAGTTCAAATGAACGCGATTGTTAAACCTGTTATGCAACGAACCGTAAGCTTTTCAGAAGCGAGAGGACCTAAGTGCAAATTTAGTAATTTCAAATTCCAAGCCATTCAGAACAAAATATCTCAGAGCAGCGCAATAAAGGATTTAAGGTGTAATTATGTTTTGTTTTTTTTTTAAGTTAAAAATCATACCTTCTGATGTTATGTCATTCCAAACTGGTCCCAATTTATATTATTTTTTGTCCGTAAAAAAAAATTGAGAAAAGCCATTTTAAAGGTTCGAATTTCCTATACGAACACACACTAAGGCTATATTTAAAGGTCTCTGACGACCGTACCGGAACACATACGTGTACTTAATTCACAGATGACGAAGATTGGGTTGTAGAATAGAAAATAGCCAAAAACGAAAGATGGCAAAATTAGCCATTTTCGGTCAAATTACAATCCCCAAAAATAGAGTTGTGAAGGATTTTTTTTTTTTTTGATCGGTACCACACTAATAGTGTGGAAAGGTTTTTTTTTTTTTTTTTTTTTTTTTTTTTTTTTTGTGCCGCCTTAAAGCTAAATTGTTTTCTGTTTATGCCAGTTTGAAGATTTCCACTTCCACCTTTTCTTTCCTTCTCGCCATTTTTTTTCACCGGAGCAGCATAACAATGTTTAAAGATGTTCATAATACACAGCGCCAACTTTTGTACCATTTTTCATTAACACTTTGCCACATTAATGATTGACAGTTGCCATGGTTGCGGCAGCCAATAGAGTTTACCGTGTGAAATGTAAACATTTAGACGAACCACTCACCTGATTGCAATAAGCAGACGACGTCGTTGCAACCTAAAGGAACACACACACCTCTCATGAATTTGAAAAAGTATATAGGTATAATTTGCAAAAATGAAGAAAAAGTGCTTTTTTTTCATGCAAATTTACGAAGACCAACTGTTGAAGGTAGCACCGTGTCACCAATTTAACTTCCGCCACAATACAATATTTAATAACTAGTTCAATGGGTGCCTCAACCGCACCTCTCATAAAACTTTCTACACTTGACCAATTTTCCTGAATTTGTCTAATTCGCATGTGCCTTTATATAGGTAATTTGCAAGCCTTTTCCGTTCATATAACACAGGCTGGAGCTAGGCTGGGCGGGTCAAAAATCATAAACAATCATCGTAATTTTGCCTGTTGGCGTCGCTTTTCATACGTGGTGAGTGCGTACTGCATAATGAAGCCTATTGTAAGTTGCGGGACGGTAATAATGATCAAAAAGACGCGATTGTTAACCTGTGTCGGTTGATTGTATGTACACATAAAATCATAATTGTAAATAACTCAAATCGTCTCCCCCATTACATACTGTTGTATTGAACATGTTTAAGGTTGTTTGGCGAAATTTGGCATAATTACTTTGTTATCGTGTTCTACAATTCCACAAAGTTTAAAAATGTGAGGTCACTTATGACCTTTATAATTATGGATTTTTTTCCTCAAACTTAACATATCTGTGTTTTCACTACTGTCGTATTTCCAATCGCCCATTCATCTGTTTTTATATAGCGTTCTTTTCCCGGGTTCTATTTTGGCCGATCGAAAATAAAGATTTCACACACTAAGAGATCTATTTGATTGTATATCTAATCGTTCTAATAAACAGAGGTTTTCGCATGTGATCTAATTCACATGCATACGATTTAATCTGCGTCGTATTTTGCAATATACTTATTAAGTTTTCATTCACATAAGACTTATAACTTTGTAACTTAATTACGAGTTTAAAATTGCAGTTTTTTTTTTTTTTTTTTTTTTTTTTTTTTTTTTTTTAATGTTTTCTTCACAACATAAGTATACTTTTCTTTTTGTTTTCATGGCTTAGACAGTAATGTTTGGTGATTTTCAATGATGATTTTTCTTGAAAAAAGTGTTTGTAAAAATTACGACATCCTTTTATTTCCCAATTAAATGCTTATCAAAACGTCATTATATCTTATTTAAAATTTGGTAGGCAACAGATCCAAAACAAGTGTTTATGTAAAATAACGCATTATTGTTTTATTCCCCAATGTAAATTCTATGAAAACATCAGTGTACTATTATTTAACATTGTAGCAACAGCTACAATTTAAACCAAAGGCAACCAAAATAAATTGTCCCACAAATGTCACATCTTTTAGGAAACATCCAAGAACATTTTTAGTTATTTATTTTGGTCTGTTTGAACTTATTTGTTTTGTTTGTTTTCTTTGTCTGTTTTCTCATTTTGAAATGCCAATCAGTCTAATAAAAGTAATTTCCATCAATATCAGAGAAGAGCGTGTACATGTGTAGCCCTATGAATACCCCTTTATACGCCAACTGCAGTGCCCATGAAAAAAACAATTACGGGAACATGTAAATTACGATTCCTATTATCAGGATTATGCATACACCCCCATAACATATATAATCTCTCTAAATCGCTTGGATTAAAATGGCGGACAAATCTGAATTGTGATATTTTTAATCTATAGTAGATTGGATATTTCAATGCATTTTGATTAGGATAGTGACTTTTGAGACTTCTAATTGAAATGTTCAAAGTGCAAAGCTTTCCAAGAACCCTGCAGCATGTAACACCATATACATGATGGCTGTCGTATTGGCCTACAGCATTATCATAACGTATAGAAGCACATCATTGCCGATCACGATCAACAAAAAAACTTGATTTTTTTCCTTCCTTATCAATAGTCTCCGAAGTCGATTTATAACGCAGAACAAAAAAAGTCCAAGGATTTATAGAGAGTTAATATCATTTTGAAGTCT
>JAMKCH010038452.1:0-14010 GCA_023653785.1 Ophioderma brevispina | reverse complement strand
GTTCCTAGAAGGTAGAGTCCAATACTATTTTTTATAAGATCCCAGAAATCAAGTAAACCGCAGGACCCCATTTAACCAATTGAGGCGCTATTACTACAATCATTAACGCGGCACTCGTACGTTTTATGGGCCCATGACCACCAATATGATTCTAAGTCCCAACAACCACCATTTTCCGTCTTGTCCTGTGTCGCAGCAACCCACCTGTCTTTTAAAAGACCGGTGTGCTGCAACAATATTCACATATGAATGTTTTCCATTGGTAAAGCAGCTAAAAACATGCATTTCAACACACTTCGAATTAGGAATTTGATCCAACACCCTCTTCGATGTAGCAAAAAGACTGCATTGGATTAGATCTAATCATTCATCATCATTATTTTGTGATGGCACCAAAAAGTTATCTTAATAAAAACCCAACATTTAATGACAAATGAATTACTGATATTGTCATTGATTTTGTGTTGAAAAACATAGGTTTTACTTCATAAAGTGAGAATGTAACATACATTTTCAGTACAAGAGTTGCCAGCCCACGCATTTATCAATTATGCCATGGGAGTTTTGTTCTATGACTTAGTTTTTTATCTTCTCTGCAAACATATTTTATCACCAATAATTAATTTTATTATATATCAGTTACATACTAATTAGTAAATGGCAGTCCTTTGCCCCAGTAGAAGTTGTTCTGCAATAAATTGGACAGTAAAGGTTATTGCAATCAATATTGGTTTTGCCATCTTTTCTTCATTGCAAGGCTTGTGGTTAACCAGTTCCTCATTTTGTAAAACGGGTTCTGCAGGTTACTTGATTGTTGGGATCATATCTTAAAAACCACTGATTTTATCTTTATGAACTTTTCGAGTCTTGCTAACAGTCATCTTACCTACACAAAGAAAAAAACTTGTCACTTGCCCGCCCTTTTTTTTTTTTTTTTGTTCAAACTTATGGCGCCTGCCACCAAGTGTTCGTTTTTTTGGGACACACGGTACAGTCCACTCGAAAAAAGTACAATTTCACACACCTTTCCGAAGAATATTCTTCGGGTCCTAGTTTACTGTTATTTAGAAACTGATAACATTTTTAATCATTTGTAAATTATCAAGAGTGATTTGATCCAAATATATTTTGGAAAGGTGTGAAATGTCACTCTTTTTGAGGTGGGGCATGTAGTCTCTTCTCTCAAGAGACTACAATCACCTTTAGCATTTGAAGCGCCAGAAAGTTAAAAAAAGGTGATTCTTCAGCTTGACAAGAAAGTGTATGTAAATTTAGCAGTTCTCGATAGAACAAGTACAAATGATCATAACTAAATATAAATAAATATAACAATACTTAAAACAAATATGAAAGAACAAAATCAATAAAAATAAACTCAAATACAAAATAAATAAAAGATACTTTATATAAATATAAAAAATAAATAATTTTTTTGTGTTTTTCAATATTAATAACAAAATACTAAATAATAATAAATATAAGAATTAAATACAAATTTAAACAAAAAAACAACTTGCAAACTCGCCGTCATGCGCGCGTTGCAAACTCGACGCTGTTTGTCAAACTCTACGTTTTATGTCCGCTCCAGCGTGCCATATGGCGGGCTTTCTGTGTAGCCTGGTTGTCCAATACACCTTCAAAACATTCTCGATAGGTAGTCTACAACCGTTCAAGTGCAATTCTTAAGAAATTCGTATTCTAAAAAAGAAATCTCCGCCGTCGATGAATCATGCAATAAACATATACAATGATGGTTAATGGTAGGGCTCTGTCCTATGCCGCTGTACCAGGTATGTAAACTCACCTTTGTCCAATATACGAGAGCTGATATTAGTGAGTGTGGGTTTTCCCTGTAGGCTGTTGTGTAGTAGGCAATAAACACTCGGACGAGTGCCCCCAATTTTTCCTGTTTTAATATTTGCAAGTTGTGTTGGTCATGTCTAGTAAACTACTTAATGTGAACAGCAATGCTGCAAATTGCTTTACTGTCATTAAAAAGGTAAATGGATTATTATGAACCAGGTCGCTTTCCATTTCACGTGTCGCTTTTAGGCCAAATAAGGGTCCGTTTCCCTATGCTATAGGCTGCCAGTCGCTGAAATGACACGACTGTTTGCTTGAAATTGCCCGGAGCAGACTCAAACTTGACGTAATTGGAGGACGTTTTAGTGCCGTTAATCCGAATTCAGGGATCCCAAATTCTAATGAAATAAATCTATTTTTGTGGCAAATATATTCACATAGATTAAGAACATTGCTCATTAAAAGCAATAATGGCACATTTTTGTAAGAGCGTCGCCCCGCAATTTATCCCCAAATTTTGGATATTTTGGCACAGTTACGTTGGCGATGGTCTAGGAAACTATACCTACGAACGAGAATGCTAAAAAAAATGCTATGTTATCCCATAATTAACGATTTGGCAATAGAATTTGGATAACAGATTGGACTCCTTAACGGGCCAGAGCTGGAAATGCTACGTTATGGGTCATCCATGATGAAATAGTTGCCACCTCGAGAAATTAACTATAACTCGATTTTGCCTGAACCGATGAAACAACTAATGGCTGAGCGGAGGATACGGAATGCGCTATTTCCGGCTATTTCACAATTGGAAGGACGTTTCCAGCAGCCGTTGAAGTATTATCGGGATCCCGATAATAATTATTCTAATTACCAAAATCCTTCGTGTGTGCGACACAGACATTCTTGGAGCTTAACCATTTACAGCTATAATTTACTAGCCAGTAACAAATGCAAACCGTTGTAAAAATCTCAACTTTTTTTTGAAAAATTGGGGGGGTTCTTCAAAAAAAGGCTACTATTGCTTTTTTTAAAATCAAGGGACGCTTATCTCGGACCCACTGGTTTCCTCATTGCATTCTTGAAAAAAAAATAGCTGCTCGAACGTGCGCCACTAAAAGATTTCTGGGAGTTCATTTCTGTTCAAGACTTGTTGAAACAGTTGCAGATTGGATGATAGAAGATCTGCAATGATTTCCACCGAGATGGCAATGTTCCATCGAATCATGGATATTGCGACATGGACTATTGAAAGTGTTAAACAGGTATTCATAGTGTGAGAAGAACGTTATCACTTTGCAAAAACTGATTAACGCAAACATGGCAAAATCCTACCTGCGATGACTGCCAAAAACTTATAAGATGGCGTGACTGATCGTGTCAGTTATTTGGAGGGACGAAAATTCGACAAGAACCTAATGAAATTTGTAGATCGAAAGAAAATAACTATTAGTTGATTAAAGCGATGCATTCTGACAATAGGACCACCGTGTAATAAATTTATAAAAACAGAGTATTTTAACACAGGTTAAAAAAATTAAAATCAAAAACAATATATTCAAAGATCTATATCGAGACGCATATTTTTAGAAAAAGGACTCGGTTTGGGAGCACATTTGGCGTGGTGAAATAATTGCCAGGCCGCTCCTTTGTTTGTGGATTTCGGGATTCAAGCACAATTTTACAAACATTTTTTTTCCAAGTGTGAAAGGTTCCATGTTAGATACCAATGCGAACATAATTTTATATTATATACTACACACAAAGGGACAAGAACCCTGAGGGGGCCGGAAGGCAAGTGCTCTCCTTGCAATCGGCTACATCCGTGATTGCTTAAACATTATGACCAGAGGCCACCTTTCCACCTATGGAATTTGAAAAAATCCGCCAATGTGTTAAGCATTTCATAATATTTTTTTTTTTTTTTTTCCCAGTTGATTGATAAACATAATTCCGTTATGAATTTAATGTGTTTGATATGTTGTACGCTGTTGGGATTACAAGGTAAATGCTGTTTCGCAATGTTAGATATTCTTAACTAAAGTGATGTATTTCCTAAATTATTCAATGTTAAAACAAAATTTTTACAATATGTAAAAGCAAGCATTTTGAAATCATTAGTCATCTTTTTCCAATATCGTCTCGCATTTTCTGGACATAGGATCCGTGCCCCATGTATCATGCGTATGGGTATGCATAAATAGTCTTTTATACCAGTTCACAGTGCTTTGTATCAATTGGTACACTCAGGGATGCTTATAGGATATGCACGGAGATTTACGACTGAACTTCGGGAACGGGCCCATGGCCATGGAAAAAGGAAAAAAAAAAAAAATCGGAATGTATCCAAACCGGTTCCCCTAGTTAATTGAACAATTCGAAATCTTGAGTATATTGATGGTTTGCTTCTTTCGTTGATGGAAGCGGAAGTGATGAGCAAAAATAAAGATGCAAAATGGATCTGGATGTAACACACTTCTGGGTATATTTGCCAGTGTCGAATTGTCCCTCTCTGTTCCAATACTCGGTCGATCCCGCATAAACAGTCTCATACAAACCACTTACGCCTGCCTTATGTAACATGTAAAAAGTAAACCAAACATCGAAAAAAAACTTCGATGCACATTTTATTTTTATCACCAACATAACATACCGTTCTATTCGGGGGAACGGGTTGGCGTAGCGTATATTCCCTCGCCTTTCACCAAATGAGGTTCTCGGGTTCGATCCCCGGCAGGTGCTCATTCTCGGCGGGGCTTATGTGAATTTGGGTTCTCGAAATCCGGTTCCTCCTGCTTCTAAAAATCGAGGGCTTATTGCCATAAATCTGTTCCGGTATTCATGGTTTCTCTGATATGCCGAGCGCCTTTCATGGCAGACGCACAGCGCGCCCTTGAGCACGTAAGTTTACGTGGATATGTCGGCGCGTTAAAAATATTCAAATTAAGTATTATCTATTATTGTAATGTTTATTTTAATGTTTTTAGTTTTTTTACTTTTATATTTGTTTATAAATTATACAGGGTGAGTAAAAAAAACTTGTCCCTGATTGGGTCCGCCATTTTGAATTTTAATTAATATATATCTAATATAGGTGGTATCAATTATTTGCCTTGCAACCGATCATTCCAACTCGATTATAGTATAGGCCGAAAACAGTCTTTCGAATCAAGCAATCTGCAGTGAATAACATAGACTGATTTCTTATGGGACACTGATTCCTCCGATGAACGCCGTTCATTTAAATGTGAATTTCCGTGATCAGAGCAGGGAAAGAAAAACGAACTACTTTGATGGAAAAGGGGACTGTAGCTCGGTCTAGACCTAACCGACAGTGACATGATATTTCGTAGTAAAATAAAGATATAACACCCAGGCTTTTCAGGTTGATACCAATATGTTAGTTATGTTACTTAAAAAAAATTCAAAAATGGCGGACAAAATCAGGGTCTGTACGAACTTCGTCGCAAAAGAGTATCTAAACATGAAAATTCCAAAAAAACACTCCAGTGAATCATAATAAAATACATTCAAACACATGTACAGGATGCTGACTAAAACAAAAAATGTAGTAATCAAAATTCAAAGCAAAATTCAAAAGAAACCATGAAAAAGTATGCAGAAGATTATGCGAAGAAAGAAAATGGAGATGAAATTAACATTATCAATGCCTGGGAGATTTAAATCCGGAGAATAGATAGCTATAGAATTTACCAAGAACTTTGTTTAGGAGGCATTAGATAATATTCCAAAGACGGATGAAATGGTAGATGTGTGGAACTCGAATTGGATAAAACTGGATATAGAAACTTGAGTAGGGTTCCTCAAGTTTGGCGAAAGGCTCAAGCAATGGAAAATTATGGAATCAGATTCAGTGGATGGACAGGGACCAAGGCAAAGGTACGCAAATAAAAATTTTACAAGTGTCATTGTGGGAAAATGCGGGTAATGGACAAGCATGACACGTTGTCGCCTTCCCACTCCAACTGATTCTATTGCATATTTTGGCTGTGAATGGCCTCCTATTAAAAAGCCAAATGGAATTAGAACTGGCTGACGCCATTGGAAGAAGAAATCGACTTCAACAACTAATAACAAACAACTATGATTGGAAAAGACCAGTGTTACCGAACCCATTACGGGGAGCTTGAAATGGGGTATTGGCTATCAACAAGGGGGAAAGAAACTTCTAGACTTGGCACTTTGCAAAAAAAAGCCATCTTGGGCGGTTGGTGGTACCTGGCACTGCCAGTCCAGGACTACTTGCGTCCGGCCCAGAGGCAAACACGACCGATTTACACGGAAACACTTATATTGAATAAAACACAACACGAGTTGATGCTTTCAAATATCTTTTCATTCCCTAGAATGTTATCGCGCGAATGGAATAAATTCCCGCCCAACACAGTTGATCCGAATGTTTATTAAAGCCCAAACTGTTAACCAAATTTAACATAAAGTACACGATCAGCACATCACGGCCTAAGTCCTGTGCCCACTCCTATTTTCACTGCTCGTTAGTCCCAATGGGACGTTGGGGCAGTATCTACAGAAAGAAAGAAAGAAATAGTTTCTGTGACTGGATAAAATAGTTCCGGTGAACATTTTATTCTTCTCAAAGACCCCATCCTCTTGCCTCCTGCAGCTCTCGCTCGCGATCTCCCACGATCGTCTTCATTTTCGCCAATTGAAAAAAAAAAAAAAAAAACGGAAAAAAAGAAGGAAAATTTTTTTTTTTAAGTTATAAACAAAAACCCAAATTACTTGGTTATCTCACAGGCCCCACACCCCCAATTTAAGTCAGCTCCACTACTAACTGGAGCGGCTAACCGTGGCCTCCAAATACGCAATTGGTCAATCACAGAAATATCCACGACAAAATTTTTCCTCCGCTTCAAAAACCCCACCCCGCACTCATTGGCTAAAAAGTGATGCGACACGTGTCTTTCGATGTGGCGATTTTGAAAATCTATCGGGAAAAAGGACTCTTGTCACGATGGCTGGCCTAAAACAGTAGAGCCCGCGGAGAGAAAAGACAGGAGGAAAAAGAAAAGAAGAAATACAGAGGGAATAAAATTCTGTTAACAAAACCGCACTAACGATGCCAAAAATGGCAAGATGGTAATAGGAAAAATGATCCGGTAATCTGTAAGCCCAACAAATTTGTTTGTTTGTTTACAGCCTATTTTCAATCTTTACGTTTAGTCAATTCATTAGAAGGTCAGAGGATCAGAATGCGAACTAAAATGTTGCTGCCTATTAAAAGATTGTATGTGTACGTTCACAATACATTGGACCTAACAGCCAAATAGGATTAAGCAAAGTACGTAAATTGAGATCAAAGCTAAGCAATAATTAAGGTTGGCTGGAATATATTTATTGAAAGTTTTTTTACCCAATTCCAATCGTTGACCTTTTTAGACACTATACCACATATAAGCAAGGCACAGGGATATCAGAATACAATGAATGGACATGGAGATTTTGCCGAATAGGCCCGATATGAGAACAAGTTTGGTGTGGGAATAACTTTTGAATGGTATATTTAGCATCCTTTCGGTATAAAAATATTAATTTTGATTCTCAATTTCATTTGAGGGAAACGATATTTCTCAATTTGAGAAAAGATTATCACTGGAAAGGACCTAAGGGCCCAGCAGCCAGCCAGTAGTAACCAGGAAGAAATACAGTATTAATAGTTATAGCTAGTTTGGAGCTTCCCTGAGTAGCAGACCGTAAAGTACCTATTGCCAGGATTTATAATAATTCCATGTGAGCGAAGTCGCTGTAATTATTATTACTGTACAGTCCTTTGAAGGCACAAAAGGGCTGGGAAACTTAAATGCCATTGCAAATCAGCGAAAAAGAGAGGGGAATCAAGAGCATTGTGAGGCCTCCCCTACCCCGCCACCCTTATGCCTCCCCCGTTCTTGATTCCACCCCCCCTCTCGTACCCTATTCTTCCCCCGTTACAGCCTCTAGACTTTCATTTTGTACTCCTCCATTGCCTTCCGGGAGAAGAGAGAGACGAGCGGAGGCGGCCGGGGGATGGGGTGAGGGACGGGAGACGCATGGACCGGGGCCATGGCGGAAAAATAGAAGTTGAAAGACAGAAGCGGGGGATGACTCCCAAGGAAGATGACGTGATAAGGAGGGACTTATCCTAAAGCGTGTGAGAAGAAGAATACTGGTAATGGTCTGACATAGAGTATCAAAAGCAGGAAGGGGACGGGGTCGGTTTGATTAGAGGAGTGGGAAATAGGGAAGACGTGGCAATGTGGGCGGGAAAAGGGACACAAAGACACGCCCGGCAGTTATGGCCGTGGAGCATTCTCAGGGCTTGTGCTTTTAAAAGAACGGTTTTGAAAAGGAAAGCATAACTGATGAAAAGAAAAAGCATTTGCCCACAGAAAAAGATTGTCGGGTTCCCTAGACTCTGTTTGCATGGTGAGGCTAATTGGTTATCTCATGGTCAGGCATTTGATCGAGAAAACTCCAATTTCTGTAGATAGCATTAAGGATTCGGTGCTATCTACGAGATTGAGGAAGTTAAGCTTTCACAGAAGGGGCGGGTCGCGTCAACTTTTTGAGACGCTATTGGTTGTTGTTTAGGTGTTTTCGTAAAATGATTGGTATCTTACCATAACAATCCATGGTATATATTTCTTGAGTGTATGCTGCTTGTTCTGAATCTTCTTTTGTAGTCGATCCCGTTGTGTACATTTAAATTAAAAAAAAAATTACCTTCTGAGCTGTCCCCCATTTTGGTCTGTTGTGACATTTGAAAACGTGCCGTGCAGATGTTTTCATACAAGCCATGCAGTCTGATGGATGAACTCTGTGGCGCATAGGGGAAATAATGCGACAAGTGAAACTGCAATGGTGGCCTCATTTCACATATAGCATGTGTCGATCGTTTTAGCTTTGAATATACGGGCATAAGTTATATTATTTTAAGCAGTAGAATAATTTCCAGACCAAATGAATTCTCTTGAAAGGCGCACAATATATTTCAAATATTACGAAGCTGTGCGCACTTTTTGGCACCAATGGAATCGTCCCAATTGTAAGTCGAAGAAACGAAAATGTGACGTGTCCTCAGCAGTTGGTGACAACCACAGGGCACCGCATTGACGATTGCGTCCAACCGTATTTGTTCTGGCCATCCATATTTCTGGCATAAATGCTATGCCATCTTATACGTCATTCGTACATAGCAGAGCTGGTTGCTGCGTGCCTACTGCATTATGAGGCCGTTGTTATGTCCCTTAGCTGTCCAAGCTCGGGTAATATTCCCAACAGCGGAAGCTTTAAACTAAGACGGAGAGTGTGATTTGAATGACATGAAAGTGATTACGGGAATCAGCAGACAGCCACTTTGGGAATACCATTTTTGTTTCTTCCCTGATCAACACAGATACACGTGACAGATCAACAATTTTGTTTGTTTAAACATTGGATCTCCAATATTGAAATTAACAAATAATCGCGTTGATAACAGTACAGATGAAATGAATGTGAGTGTGCTTACCCGCTTATGAAAGAAGTGTGGTGGGACTTTATACGGGGGATATTGGGCGCGGGCTAACATACAACAGAGACCAACTCTGATTGATTGATGCAAAAGCGAATATTAAATATAGAAACTAATTCTGCAATTATGAAGACACTTCGAACATGTCGACAGTGTTTGTTTTGTATGTGTTGTCAACACCAAAGGCGGTCAAATGTGACAATTGTCACGGCATAAACCAAGATATGAAAACGAAATCAATGTCAAAGAAGGCCAATTATGTAAAGTTCTGTAATTTAGTAGTAGTAGTAACAAATTACAAACATTATGTGTTGTGGCGTTTAGCCGGGAAATTCAGGCAGGGAGCGATTTTCGGTATGTGATGCAAATTATTTTTTAGGCCCTGTGCTCGGCCGCCCATTTTAGACTACAAGACATTCAACCGTAAATGGGGGTCCATTTACGGTTAGATATTTCGAGCAATCCGGCATGGGTGAATGCCTTCATGTATGCTTTTGTAAGCGTTCAAGCCAATGATCGCGTCTCTTTAGCCTGACTACATTTCTTAA
The DNA here is from genome assembly GCA_023653785.1 of Ophioderma brevispina. NCBI lineage: Eukaryota > Metazoa > Echinodermata > Ophiuroidea > Amphilepidida > Ophiodermatidae > Ophioderma > Ophioderma brevispina. The sequence goes on along the minus strand of JAMKCH010038452.1, from coordinate 4,125 downwards.
GCCGTGTTAGCATAACAACGCATTCTGACAGCGTAAGAGCAGTCGCAGAGTGGGTTTGGTTGTTGACCAAGAAAGATTTTTTTGCAAATCTGGTTCGTTGCAATTGCCTTTTATAGTGGTCATCGTCAAATTCAGTATAACGACAGTGTTGGTGCATGATAGGAGGCTAGTTTTGAACTTGTTTTTTCAGTTATTCAATTTGTTGGAAAAATCCATCGATCGAAGCACTAACTATATTCAGGCATCCGGTGATAGTACAAATGGGAATATGATTTGGATCTATTGTAGGCAAAAATTCTTTAATGATAAATTATTTGGGAGATTCTTGTCCGAAAATAGTTCACTCGAGTTCCATTTGGCAAAATTAATCGAGTATTTTCGCTCTGCTGGTTACCGAAATTCAAGCGACTGACAATTTTACAGCTATGCGTGAAATAGTTTCTCGGCAGGTACTGCGTTGTAGAAAAAAAAAATTAAAATTGAACTGAACAGGAGCTTTTTGGGTTGTGGTCATGAACTTCAATTCCTTTTCTTCTTTTCTTCGTCGTTGGATGGATGTCATATGTTGGATAGCTTACGTTGGAATATAGTGTAGACTACTACTGACCGGATTCCGCATTAGATAGAACTACCAAGTACCCTTCGGGTAGAACTCGCCGGTATTCCTTATTCAACATGGTAAAATCAAAATTTAGAAAATCCTTCGTAAATGGACACGATTCTATTCCGTGCTGCGTGACGTGGTGATGGTCATCAGCGAGATTTTCATACGCCGGAATCCAGTTTAGGTCAAGAAGACAGTGTGTGTGTCTCTTATCCGAAACTATTCATTCCTGTTGAGAATGGTTGACAGTAATTTTCAGTCCAGTGACTGAAGTGCTGCAGGTATTTCGCAACATAGGAGTTACTGATGTGTTCTCGGAATTACTTTATTTTTGTTAAGTTTTGTCATTGAATAACCTTTTTGTCCAAATTCATGATTGTGTGGACCTCTTGAACCCCCTCTTAAACACTAATTAAAGCAATTACTAAGTCATTAATCTCAGTTTTTGATTGGTATTCTGTGCGCTCAGTTAGTTGGCTCCAATCTTGGCTTCAATACTCATCAAGTTTTGTTGTTGTCAAACATCTCATTAATCATTAGGGATGTATGCATTTATTTCATTACATGTCTTTAAAAAAAAACCTAAAAAGTTTTTTTTTTTTTTTTTTTTTTTTTTTTTTTTTTTTAACTTGTTAAAATCTTTGGTGTGTTGATGCATTGTGGTTAAAATTACATATCATCAGAATTTAAAATCATGCGGAAATTTAGGGGGGGTTATTTCTTTTACACATCGTTGATTGTGGCAAGTCCGTTCTTTTTTAAGTTCAATCGGTTTGGTTAAATTTTCTGGGCTTATTCTTTTATTATTTATTATGTTTATGTAGGTGTTTTAAGTCATAATTCCATTTGTTTCGGCCATTCCTCGATTTGTTTTAATCGGATTCTAAATTCTGGCATTTAATGTTGTAAAGATCTTGTGCGTTATAAACACATTGTGGTTCGTTATTTTAGGCTCGTTCGCACATAAGGCAAATGAGCATTCGTGTGAAATATCCTGTCCTCGGGGTACCGTAAAAATCCGTAAATCCTAGAAGAAGTTTCCATGTTGTTCATTTCGTAGGAATTCTGTTCTGGCTGTTTTTACAATTCTAGGATTAATTCCTCTTTATGAGCTTCCGTACTAAAAAATTGTTTTAAACGAATATAGCTAGAAAAATAAACGGTTCGCGTGTGTGTGCCGCATTGGCGTCAATGGCTAATGGGTGCGTAGGATAGGAAAATACGGGGGCAATGGAATAACCAATTTTTCCTGTGTAATTAATAAGCTGTCGTTAATTCTAGCAGACGATGGGGGCACTTGGAAAGGCTTAAAAGTTGAAAGCAAATGATGGGGTAGTACATGTACACGGGGTATCGTCAGTTCCACCCAGTTTTCATTATATGGTGGAAGACCCCTTGCAGAAGGCTAATTAAAATTACATATTGGAATTGTGGAAATAATACCTTTGTTTGGCATCAATCGGTGCTTCCATCAAAGTCATGGTCAAAAATGTAACTTCGCAATTGTATCTCATAGGTTATTTCTAATTATTTCTATTGTTTCCTCAATCTGCGTCAATTAAATTTGTCAACTTAAAAAAATCTCTGCTCTCCTCTCTTGGACCTTACATCGTACGTTAGCTCTGTGGGTTAAACGCCTAAAACTTTCGTTAAGTTTTAAAGCATGTGGGTTTTTAAAATGTTTGAAAGGAACCTGCAATACTGTAGGTCAACTTGAAAAGTATTCACGTGTTCTCGGTTTCTACATGTCCGATCGGGTTGTTATCGGCGAGCACTATAGGTTTGTGCACGTGGACCATTTGCAGATGTTTCGCAATGTGATGCGATCAATCTCTTGCCGTTTAGGTGGACCTCTCTAGCAGTTTATCTCAAATATAGTTGTCGAGGTCTTATTAAATCGTTAAGTTTTTACTTTCGGTCACCATCACACATACATATTTTTGTTCTGATTTTTTTCGGCTTGGGTTTCGGCCCTTTCGTAATTCTGCTTTGTAATTTTTGCTTATGTTTTTATGCCCTTCAATTTTAGTTAAAAATTTTTGCACGCGTCTTGTTAAGGTTATTTATTCGGACAGGTGCGGGTCCCTGCATGATTTGCATGGAAAAGCATTTGTAAATGTGTTTTTCTTTTACATTTACTTACGTGGAAGGCAAAAACATGATTGTTAATGTTTTCAATCGTGATTATTATTTCCATATTATACATTATTATTTCTCTCATTTCACAGATTGGAATCACACATTCTCCGTTTGGCCATTTCATGGTGGTCATCTTTATGCTTTTGGAAGTTTGTTAAATAAAATAAAAATTGGTGGGGTTAAAGGGGTTCCTTTGAAATCTTCCTTTACAGGCACCGTCAGTGATTCAAACTGTGAGAGTAATTGTATTTGAGTAGTTGCATATGACTAGCTGGAGTGAAGGATAATGCGGGTGGGCTCTCATATTTCCATCTGGAAAATCAAAAATAGGGTGAATTTTGCTGATGATGAAAAGTTGCAGGTCATTGATATGAATTGTCATTCAATTACGTGTATAGTATGTGTCCGTGCGTTCAGTCATAATTAAGAGATATTCACACTTGTCCGATCACTTGCAAGTTGTTGTATATCATACCTTAACCCAGCAAACACAAATCGTTTTCATACATTTTTCCAAAGGTAGTTGGATTAATATTTTACGAAACATGTTTGAGAATGTTTGTGATGTTTACGATTTGTTTTTAAAAAATGTTTGCTTAAAATGTTATTCGAAAAAACATTGGCCAATTAATTGTAACTTTTTATAAAATGAAGACACATCTAATGTAAGCGCATTAAGCTATGCGGGGTCGGCCGCTTCTTGAAACAATCACACAAGGTGAGGACGAGGTACGGTTCCTCCTGGCTTCACCGCGGTCCACGTTAGTGTTTGTTTGTCCAAACCAAGTTATTAATCAGGCTGTAATAACTGACCCAAAATTTGTACGTGTAGGCCGGGATGACTGCACGATATATGAAACAGGTGTATAAGGTGTATTTGCAGTTCATGTAGTAGTAGTTGAAAAGGAACGTCAAAATTTCTCCGTCCGTGTTTTTGTTTGCAAAGAGGTCCATTAAGCCAAATTCAGCTTCTTCCAATCTTTTTGGCCAATTTTGTCATCTTAATTGTTTTGTTATGTATTTTACCATCTTATTATTGCTCCTTGTGGTGTAAACAAACGCTTAGCAATTAGAAGAAAACGGTCTTGTTGAGGGTACTTTTTTTAGATGACTTTTATAACGTTCTAGAACCTAATAATAATAATTAAAAAAAATGGAGGGTCCCGACTTTTATTAGTAAACATAGCATAAATGTTCCGCGTACTTGTCAATTATGGGCGTGTTACGTCCGGTCACATACAGGTGCCTTACTTTCACCATATTGCCAATTCCAAAGTACATGAAATGGACTTTGATAGTAAATTATAAATAGGGGCGTAGTGGGGTGGGGGTTGATGAAGGAGAATAAATCGACACGGAAGTAGAGGGGGTTGGGTTTGTAA
>JAMKCH010038451.1:0-14822 GCA_023653785.1 Ophioderma brevispina | reverse complement strand
ATGCGAGCTATAGTACACTGCAAAAAAAGCGGGCTTTTTTTGAAAATACATTGAAAACTATATTGCATTAATACACACTTATGTATGTTAATGATGTTAAAACTTACCAATTTCAAAACTATTAGCATGTTTTTAACCTATTTGAAACACGCAAAGATGTTAATGTGAACAACACTTAACATTACATTGATGGCGTGAATCTTTCATTTTATTTATCAAAAAACCCTGTTTTCCAACAACGGCTCTGCTTACATTTCCATATTTGTGCGTTCAATATAGTAGATAAATATTTTACCATTCAAACCCGTTAATCACTGTTTAAAAAATCGTATGATGTTTATCATTCACACGTATTTAAACATTACAAAAATATTGAACATATGCACATTATTATCTATCATTTTTTCAAAAACTGTTTCTATATTTAAAACTTCCTCTTCCATAATATTACAAACCTGCTCTTTAAATACCAATTTGTTAAATATCAAAATTTAAAAAGAAGAGTTTAATATTAAAAATTTGAAAAGACAAGTAATAAAACTTCAAAGTTCAACAGAGAAAGCTAATAAAATCACTAAAACATAAAAAAAAATAACAGAAATAATAAAATTAAAGTAAATAAATTAAGAAAAAAAAATAAACAATTCTACCCCAACGACTCTTAAAGTGGTGGGACCGTACTCGAACCTACGTAGATAATCAAAATCACATTATTACAAACAATACATACACATACCATATTACATACCTGGTCGTCTCTGATGAATGGATCGCACCGCTAAGCCACAGCGGGACTGCGCGGATTCGGCCTGCTTTAAGTAACCAAGTAACATTTCAAATTAAAGTTCGAGTAGCAAATCTGTATGCCTTGGGACGCTACATCACAGTACAACAGGGTCCTTAGGACTGCACCGCACAGGTTAGGGTCCTGGGAACCACTACTCACAGTATCACAGGGGTCCTAGGACTTTGCGTCATTGCACAGAGTCCAGGACGCTTCCTGAGAGGACCTTGAATTTTGAGATAGTTGTAACGATTGAGATTCCCTCAAAATACCGAGTCAGGGTTAGCACTAAGTAAAAGTAACTTTAGTTTCAGAAGAAGCTCTGTGTCCTAGGACATACAGTTTATGATCCTGATTACAGGTTTCGGAGCTGGCGTCCATACGGAACGCCAAGTTCCTGAACCTAGAGTCCTCTAGGGACTTTCTGTGATATGTAGGACTCGTAAATTCCTCACACCGGGCTCTATTATCACTTGTCCGTGTCTGTATTTACAAGCTAGTGGGCACTTGTCCGTGTGATTTTACAAGCAAGTGGCAAGCCACTTGGCCCGTTTGGGCTGTATTACAATGGGTACTGCAGTGTTTGGATTACGAGCAAAGCGGGCAATTGCCGTGTGTGGATTTACAAGCAAGTGGGCAACTATACCATGTCGGGTTTACAAGCAAGTGGGCACTTGCCCGTGTCTTGATTTACAAGCAAGTGGGCACTGACCCAGTATGGATTCAAGCAATGGGCACTTACCATGTCGGGATTACAAACAAGTGGGCACTTACCAATGTCGGATTTGAAAGAATGAAGTGGGCATTGCCCTTTTCGGATTTACACGCAGTAGGCAATTGTCTGGGTCTGGATTTACAAGCAAGTGGGCCTTACCCCTGTCTGGATTAGCAAGCATTAAGGGGCACGTACCCATGTCTGGATTCAAGCATAAGGGGCACTTGCCTTTTCGAGATTTACGAAGACAAGTGGGCACGTTCTGTGTCCACAAGCAAGTGGGCGCTTGCCATGTCCGGATTAACAAGCAATGAGCCGTGCCGTGTTGGATTTACAAACATTAAGTGGGCACTTGCCTTTTCTGGATTTACAAGCAAGTGGGCACTTGTCTGTGTCTGGATTTAAAAAACAAGCTACTTGCCTGTCTGGATTTACAAGCCATAAGCGGGCACTTGCCTTTTCTGGTTTCAAGCAAGAGGCCACGTGTCTGGGTCTGGATTTAAACACAAATGGCTACGTGGCCCGGTCTAGATTTACAAGCATTAGGCGTACTGGCCCTTTTCTGGATTGTATCAGCACGTGTGGCCAATGGTCTGTGTTGGGATTTAAACAAGAATTAAGCGGGCACTTGCTTTTTAGGGAGTTTACAGCAGTAGGCACTTGTCTGTCTGGATTACAAACAAATGGCTACTTGCCGTGTCTGGATTTACAAAGCATAAGTGGGCATGTCCTTTTCTGGATTTACAAGCAAGTGGGCACTTGTCTGTGTTGGATTTACAACAAATGGCTACTTGCGGCGTTGGCTAGATTTACAAGCATTAAGTGGGCATTGCCCGTGTCTGTTACAAGCACATGGGGAGTGAAAAGTAAAAAATCCGAAAAAAAAGGCGGAAGTTTTCCCTGTAGCATTGGACCATGGCAGGAGGATCATCGCGTTAAGACTTCCACCTATGTTGAAAGCGGGCGCAAATCCTGAAGGTTACGCGGTGAGATGAATGTGTGTGAAATGTGTAAACTTTACGATATCCCCCGGGATATTCCCCATATGAAAAAACACAGGGCCGGTATCCAAACAAACCTCTCTATTGAAGCCGTATACAAAGATTCTAGTGACTAGTCACCGACGCTAGTCACCGACGGCAAGTCGCGCATGAGGGAGGACCTTCCTGACTTACCTAAGTTCAAAAGCACCGCGTTGCAATATACACACACCGAATGCAGTAAATCTCATTTCCTTTCATTTCATTTCAAAACTTTATTTTCGATACGGTAAAATCAATTTCAACAAAGTTGGTTCTCCCCTGATCCGTAATTGGTAACAAGAAAACAACACAAAATATACATATCAATGTTACTTACAATATCACAACAAAATGTTCCTAAAGTTTGTCACCCGTAAATGATGACATAACCGCACAAAAATCAAAACACTATTGGTTTTTAAAAATTAGCCGAATATACAGATAAAATTAAAATACTGATTAGGGGCCATAAGATCAAAATACACCAATTGTGAAACCTATCCATATAAAACAATTATGATATGTACAGACTAATAATACAAACTAAAATTCCTAAAACAGAGTTTGCAAGTCAACATGACGATCAATTGCAACGGGTGTGATAGTTCGCTTTGAATTGAGATAGATTGCACTCAAATTTTAGTGTACAAAATAGAATTTCCATAAGTAGCGCCGCTATATGAAATCGTATTTCTTTTTAGGTTCGGTTTTTGGCTTCGGCATGATAAATTCTGTATCCCCGTAAATTATAGCCAGACTCTTTTAACATGAAATCTATTGAGAAGTAATTGGGCGCTTGATTATTCATGATTCTTAACATAGTTAAGGCAAGATGGAATTACACCTTTCTTTCAAATGTCCAGTTAAGTGCACTTAAAGCCGCAGTACTTGAGTCATATCTTGACCCCCGATAATAATTTTTACAGCCCTGTTTCTGCAACTTCTGAACTTTTTGTTGGGAGTTAACATTAGCATTTCCCCCCATATAGTGTCACAGTAATCAAATGGGGGGAAATAAGGCTAGCATTTTGAGTGTTTGCATGGGGTTGTGTGGCAGGAGATACAGTGCCCTGTAGCCATAGTCCGGAGCCACTAAGCTGGTTTTATAGTCGTGAGATGTGCAAAGCTGGGAACTATAGTCCCCCGGACTAATTATTTATCTGAATGTTATTCCTACAGTGGGAATGAAAGTCCGAAGATGACTATCAGGCCTAGTGGAATAAATATCCAAGTCCGACACGGACTACCAGTCCTTAGGATTAGTGTCCAATTTCCGAAAATAGGGACTATTAGTCTCTATGGATTAATGACCTGTCAGGGGTGGATTATCGCTCCTTAGGGATTGGGGTCCAATTTCCGACCTGGACATAGACCTTAGTATTTATTTTCCATGTCTGAAGGTAGGCACACTATTAGTCCTTATGAATTAATGCCCTGCCCGAGTGGACTGCGCGTCTTAGGGTCGGTGTCCCCGACCGACGTGGACTATAAGTCTTGGGGATTAGTGTGCCGGTTTTGTATTTGGGCGGACTCTCAATTCTTCTTAGGAATTATGCCCTGTCAAGGTGGACTATATTCCTTAGGGTTAGCGTCCTGTCTGTTGCGTGGACTACAATTCCTAAAAGTAGTGTCAATTCCAAGGTGGAATTATCGGTCCTTAGGAAGTAATGTCCAAGCCCGACGGGGACTGCCTACCGTGCTTAGGAATTATTGTCCATGTCCTAGTACACTCGTTCCTTAGGAATGTGTGCCCAAGTCCGAGACTGTTACGAACTATTGAAAATGAAACTACTTTTAAACCTTAACCTGCATTGGATTTGTAGCCCTAAAATAATAACTCGAGTACAACATATGAATGACCATAAGCTAAAATTTATAGGTTTTTTGTTTTTCTCTATTTCTTTCCATGAAATTCGCCCTATGTAGAATTGTTACATTAAATTTTCAAATACTTAGGTGACTAAAAGGCTTGAATAATACTTTTCAGTGGCGGAGATTCCTGTATGATTCATTTTCAGGAGGATGTGCTATCCATTCGTGAATAGAGCATCCCCCGAACATGAAAGAACGCAGAAATCTTCCACCACTGGTTTGCCCAATATTGAAAAGGCAGCACTCTGATTGGAGTCGTGCGTGATTATGTCCCCGCCCTAACCCACATGACCCAAAGATCCCCTTTGACCCCTCACATGGGTGAAGGAAGTTCCCAAGCTCCACTCCTTCCAATTTTCTTTAAAATCCTTGATTTTTTTTTAAATGTTAACAAACAAATGTCTTGAGATTTGATGTGACATTTTACATGTCGGAATCACATGTGTGCCCTTGCTCAGTAATCATTGTGTCTCTCAAATGCAAAAGAGTGAATTTCATTTCACACTCTTTTGGGTGACTACAAGGGCCCCCTCCAAAAAGATGAATTTCATACCTTAAAAGAACACTTTTTTTTGGGTCAAATTTTTTGATCTTGGAGAATTTGCAAAATGATATCATTTTTCATTTGTTAAATTATCAAGAGGAAATTTGACCCAAAAAGTATTCTTTGAAAGCTGTGAAATTTCACTCTTTTTTTAGTAGTGTGCCCTGTATTCACCCTCCAAAATAGTGAACTTTACTCTTATAGTTGACAAATTATGAATATGTAGATATTTTGTTTGCATAAGTTCAAATTTACCCCGCTGACTTTGAGCTTCAATTTTGGTTGCGTTACATTTGGGTCAGCTATACTAAAATCAAAAGGTAAAATATTTGAAACTATTTGGGGTCACCCGCAAAAACTTGCCTGACTTTTTTCAAAATGGTGTCAAAATGTTCCCCTTGCAAATATATATATAGGTAAACTTAGAATGTTTTGTTAGCTCCAGATACTTTATTACTGTGAAAATGGTCTTACTATGCTTTCCAATAGTGTTTACTTCCTTCGTTTACCCGAATGAGAATTCGACATTCCTTCGAGAGCCGAAAAAAAAAAAAAAAAAAAAAAAAAAAAATAGAGAATTTGACATTCCTTCGATAGCCGAATAATGAGGAATTTGACAGGTGTCAAAAGTTGCTCCGATTTTTATAAAAATTGTTCATAACTACTACTACTACTACTACTACTACTACACTACTACTACTACTACTACTACTACTACGACTACTACTACTATACTACTACGACTACTACTACTACTACTACTACTACTACTACTACTACTATACTACTACGACTACTACTACTCCTACTCTTCCTTCTCTACTTCTTCTTCTTCTTCCTACCCTGGGAGCTAGCAGACATTTGCATATAATACATCTCAAGTACACATGGTTTGAGTGATTTTTAAAAATATGTGACAGCCTGACAGGAACCCCTGACCACTATTCTTAAGTGCTGCAAATCATGGCCTTAGGAGATGGCCAAGACAATGTGTGTACAGGGGTCAAACAATTTTAAAATGGCCCAATCATGTTGAAAAGTGTACCGCATTATGTGTCTAACAATAGGATTCGAAAAGGTATAGTTTGTAACTATCTACAGCCTAAAATTCAGAGTTTATTAATCTAACACAACAAAATCAATAAAGGGTAAATTTCATTTGACAGGGGTCAAATTGAAGTTGAGGGAGAACGGTTGGGGACCAAAAATTTCGCCCTAACGTCTTAATTACTGTAAAGCGTGAGCCATCCCCTAACCGCGACAACACTAATAATAACTAAATATAATATATAATAATATAATAATAATACATATCATTTTAAGAATAATAATAATAAAAAACAACCATCATAAATATCATAAATTAAAATCTATGTGTCTTAGTGCCCATATATCCTGCACGACGAACAAGTTATTTACGCCACATAGAGTCCGATGCCTTCAGAGAAATCTCAAATCGATAATACACCCTTGTCCGTAAATTCCAGAGTATGTTAAGAAAAAGCTAAATTGGCACACTACCTTTTAAATTTTGTTTATGTTCGTATTTTACTCTTTTGTATTATTTGATAGTTATATATGATTAATTTTTCAAATATTTGTGGAAGCAAATTGGCATACCATTTAATAATTTTAGCTCGAGAAAGCTGAACTTATGATGTAGGCCTTTCTCTGGAATAGCCTACATCTATGTCTCTCCTCAAAAACATCTGAACCTGCATCTGTATTTTACCTGCAATACCATAACTGGTGAAAAAATGTAATTTACTACTAGCTGCTACTGCTACACAATAGTATGAATTGATAATAACACAAATATTAATAAGAACCATATTGAGGACACAGAATAAAGATTTATAGGAAGCATTATAAACATCACAAACGTCAAACATTAATGACAAGAATCTGCAAAATATAGGGTGATTTCGTTTTAACACATTTACACTTAAGATTTAGTGTGTCATTATAACGACCTTTACAGTGTACAAGTGTACAAGTGTGTTACTACCACTCGTCAATGGCATCAGAGAAAAAACTTAATCGCCATACAACAGAACAAATAAAAATTGTAAATTGGCAGTTTACCTATTTAATTGTATTTATATTTTTATTTAAGAATTTATGTGATCATTTTAATTTAAAATAGAAGATTAAAAACAACTGAAAACATATTTTTAGGATCGAAGGTTTTCCCAAATAAAACCAATATAGTGCAAAATTTTTCTTGATTGATTATATGGAGTTATTTAGAAATATGACAAAGACAGTCTCATATATCCAAACTGCATAAGGAGAACCGTCGCCTCTCACTATCTTACTCATTCTACTAAATTCTTCCTATAACAAGTTTTAGTGACTGCAGTATTCACACACACTCATATGAGTAATTATAGGCCTACACACATACGGCGGCCAGAAATTTGGGCATATCTAGGCCATATATATTTCCTTTTTTTACAACTAAATATGTCCAATTTCCAATTCCAATTTATTTATTCCATAAAAACCAATACATCAAATGACATCAAACACACAAACAAACCATGGAGGAGTAGCAGGAAAGCCATTTAGCCTCGATAAACCTATCCACTAAAAATACAAAGACATAAATACCAGAAAACAAACTGGAGTGTGAAAGAATATTATAAAGATGAATCCCAGAAAATTGGAAGAAATCACACAAGGTGTGTGAAAATACCTCAAGGGACTCCCTATTGCATGATTCCGGTTCCGTGTTTTGTACCCGTCCCTTTTACAGAAAAAAAAAAAGATTATTATTTAAATTTGAATATAGAAAAAAGGAAATCAGATCTTTTTTTAGGACGAGAGGTTTCACAATGTTTTTGTTTTTTTACACTCAGGAATTAGGTCAACTTTATGAAACATGTCATTTGTGAAAGCTAAAATTTTCATATAGGCCTTTCTCCGAAATAGGCCAATATCTAATGTTTTCTCATAGCAGTACATCATGGACCTGCATTTGACCTATTATCCAATAAATGTGAGAAAATGTGTAATTTCCTTAAATAGCCATATAAATAGCGCACAGCTTTACGTCAGTAACAAAATACTTTAAGCCATACAATTAGATAGATGAAAGGAATTAAATATTCTAATAATTCTTTTGCTACTTAAAAGTAGGGATACGTTAGTACGTGGTATTCACCAAATTACAATGACGTGGTTTAGGTTGTAGAGATTTTTGACCAAATTTTCATATGCCAAACATTCCATTTAAGTTCCAATTGATAAAAGACTCACAACTTGTGACATTTTTAATCCTATTAACTCTATCCCCATCTCCCTTGGGTTCATTGTATCATGTTTTGAATCATATGGCGATGCTCGAGCATTGCGTTTCTTCATTCCTTCTTTTTTCTATCTTGTGTGATTTATAAGTGCATGTGTCTTTTTTTGTTGTTGTTTGCCGGTTGCTTGTGGTGTGGCGTGTGTGTGGGTGGGGTGTGTGTCATGTGTGTGCGTATGCGTGTAGGTTGTGTACATGTGTGAGTGCATGTGTGTGTGCTGTGTGTGCGTATTGTGTGCATGTTGTGAGTGCATGTGTGTCTCTTGTGTGCGTGTGTGTGTGTGTTTAGTTGTGTGTGTGTGTGATTTATAATTGCATGTGTCTGTCTGTTTTGCATGTGTGTGTGTGTAGTATTTGTGTGTGTGTGTGGTGCGTGTGCGTGGGTGTGGTGGGGTGGTGTGGTACAGTGTGGTTGGTTGTGTGTGAGTGTGTGGATTTGTGTGTGGTTTTCACTACGTTAAATCACTCAATCTTACAAAATCATATTTATGACAGATCAACACAATTACACAATTACACAAATAGCACACCGACTGTACATTTTGTGAGATTCAATGGCGTTTATAGGTAGTGCAAATTCAGTGCGCATGCCTTTACTGAAATTTTACCTAGGGGTATGAGTACAATCGTGGCACTGAACTGAAATGTTAAAAAAAGTCTTATTATTACCCTAAAATTTGGTCTTCAGGAACAATACAGTCCGGAAATATTGTCCGGTGGACATCATAACTAGGGCTAATGATCCGAGTGCACGTTACGACACAAGCTGAAGTTAATAGTCTGAAGGAACGAAACAAATGTTGAACAAAGTTTGGTATGTTTTTCTCGAAAAGAAAGTCAATAACTTTTACCTTGTAATTTCTTGACGCAGCAGGTCTAATGCTGCGCTTTTGATTGTTATCAGATTCGCGGATAATTTTTTAGTGGTAATATATATGAAAATCTCCTCTGGGTCCGCAAACACTAAAATTGAAACCTTTTGCAATTTAAAAACAAATTAAAATAAAACATACTCTACTAGGCCTCGAACCTGGTTCATTACAACCGTGTAAGCACAGAGACCTTACCGCTAGACCACGAAGGCGGTTGACGACAGCTTCTGGTTTTTTATACACACATTATCACCCTCATCATATCACACATCTGTATTAATCATATCACACCGGATATACGGACTACAGTAGCGAGGACAATGGTTTACTTTCACTGGTGTAAAAGGAATTATATTCCGATAGACACTATAGTCCGGTTAAGGAAACTACGAATTTCGAGAGAAGAGGGGGTGTCGCGACACGGGAAGACTATTGACCCGGAAGCCTGGTCCAGAGTATAAAACTATTATTCCTAGGAACGGGGTCCACTGTGTGAAAGACCACTGACCCTAGAAGCCACGGTCCGGAGGACCGCTCGAGTTCTGTTAGTCCGGTTTAGGGCTATTGTGCCTAGGGCAGGGGTCCGAAGGCCCCCTGTCCCTAGGAACGCACAACCCCCGGGCTAATATCTCCAGGGGGACTATATGCTCCTTTCACGTGGACATAATGCCTGGCTTTGTTAAGCATATAAATACAAGAACCTAGCTTTTTCTGAAATAATGCTGAACATGGTCATTTCAAGAAAGTTTTCATCAATTATAACCCAAGGTGTTTGCAAGAATTCACCGCTACATTTTTGTACCAGTAATATTAACATTGATTCAGTATCGTTTAATTCTAGCCTTTTCCCTGTCTTGAACCAAGATAGAAGTTCAGTTTTGTTGACTTAAGGCTCAACTTATTACTGCAAACCATTTGCTAACTTTACAAAGATCATTTTAGATTACGATTAAGTTCGTCAACGTCTTTACAAACGGTGTACATTGCAGTATCAATCCGCATACCCTGCTTACGGTGGTATCTTTTGAAACATTTTGGGAGATCCAATTTATAAACTGATAAATAAGAGGGGACCTAATATTGATCCTTGCGGGATACCACAACGACAGATGCTTCTTTTGACGTGAACCTTTAATATTGTTAAATAATGTGTCCTATTTTCAAAGTAGTTCTTAAACCATGCAATAACATTGTCCATCTAACTTATAAAACCTTTAATCGTATCCTACAAGAATTTAGATTTCCGGGGGGTCGAAAGCTTTCTTAAGATCCAACATGACCCTACCCCAAAATTACTGCACTATCTATAGCACCATAACCAGTCATCAGTGACATCAGCAGAGCTGTTGATGGCGTGTATCTTTGTACGTGTCCTGCAACCATGCTTGACCCGCGCGCCGCATCTGCCCGTCTTAATCAAACACTGTTACCGGCTCATATCATTATGAACACAAATCAATACTCCCATTGCATTTTCCCCCCAAATTAATTTTTAAAATTAGGTTAAAAACGCGTGTTTTTTTGTTTTTTAAATTATTTAAAGTAAATGTCACCTTGCCAAATGATACAACTGTGGGTTCAGGAATGCTCTAATAATACGCGCACATATAGTACAAACTTCACCTGAGATCTCACTAGTCACATTATATCGCGCATAGTCTACGATTATTTAAGGATTAGCTTTTTCAACCCTCAATTCCGGGATTGACTCATGGTCGCAACGTTACTACCACAAAAATAACACCACCACTCACCAACGGAAAGTCTAAGTTAAATTCCTGTTTTTTCAGCTTCGAATAGCGAGACCATACCGGAATTTTTCCCATTATCATTGCGCATATAAGTTTGACCAACTGAGGTCTAAGAAGTCTCTCGAACGTCATGAACAACATCGCAGAATTTCCGAAATCTCCCCAAGCTGTATCACACATATGACGTGGTCACCACAGTAATGGAAGTAATGAGCGGCGCTCTTCATTATAATTGATACGAAGAAGTTTGTTCGGGGCGTCTATCAGGTGACTCAGTGCGGTCCCGTTTTCGAAACTCAGTCGTAATCTCTACTTTCATACGCTGTCTGCCTGAGTGGACCAATTTGTCCAAACTCCAAAGCACTTTGTAACTGGTAGATACGAGCTGTTATGTAGAACATACACACTAGTTTACGGTCTATTCTACAATTTCAGGTTCCATTAGCATATTTACCATTCTTTGAGCTAGGAACATTTATACAATATATATAATAAGTATTCAATTAATTATGAACATTCAATGCACTAATCTTATCATAGTATTGGGAATTTGTGTACCTTGAACGCCTCAAATACTTCATTTGTGTTTTAGAAAATATTCAAGTTGGTTTTGAAGCGATCGTTTAATAAACCTTTTGAACAAGTTTACGTTTATCCTTATTTCTCCGGAAGTATTATATATCCATTCACTTCCTCACAAACACCACATAGTATGTCCATAGAGTCTACTGCCCCTGACACTAAAACGTAATTTCTTTTCTCTATAACTTATGTTATACCTCTGAAATAAAGACATTGTTGAATCCAGCGGTTATCGTGAACAACGTTAGCCAGTAGAGATTCTATAGCCGTATTGGTGAAAATTATTTCCAGGTCGGTTTTTTTTTTTTTCCCTTACATTTTTGGGTCTAAGAAGTCTCTCGAACGTCATGAACACACATAGCAGAATTTCACGAAATCTCCCCCAAGCCTGTATACAGAATATGACCGGTCCCAACCATCAGTAATGAGAGTAATGAGCGGGCTCTTCATTTATATATTGAGTATACAGACTAAGTGTGTTGTGGCGTCATATCGGTGACCATGGGTCCGTTTCTTTCGAAACTCAGTCGTAATCTATACTTTGCATACTCCTGTCATGCTGATGGAACCATTTGTCCCAAACTCCAAGCACTTTGGTAACTGGTATGAAAAGTCTGTTATGTAGGACATACACACGAGTTATACCGCTATTCTACAAATTTCGGTTCCATTAGCATTTTTACCATTCTTTGAGCTAGGAAACTTTACTACAGTATATATAAAATTATTCAATTAATTATTACCATTCAATGCACTAATCTTATCATATTTGGAATTTGTGTACCTGGAACGCCCAAATACTTCATTTGTGTTTTAGAATAGAAAATATTAAAGTGGGTTTTTTGAAAGCGATCGTCGGTTTAAACCTGTGAAACAACGTTCGTTAATCCGTATTCTCCTCCGGAAGTATATATATCCCATTCACTTCACTCAACAAACACCACATAGTATGTCATAGGTCTACTGCCCCTGACACTAATAGTAATTTTCATCTATTAACTTAGTGTTCTACCTCCCGAAATAAGAAATTGTGAGTCAGTTCTCGTGAACATCGTTATCTCAGTAATTCTATAGCCTATTTTTGACAAAATTGGTTTTTTCCAGGTCAAGTTTCATTTTCCATTACAATTTATTGGAGACGTCTACACAAAGAAGCTGGGCAGCAAAAATTGGGGACAATTTACTTATTTTTTGCGTGGATTTAATTTACCACACAAATTTCTCCACGAACCTTACAATATATTCTTAAATATCCCATTATGTAAATGTTTTGGGTGGTAAAAGTCCCGAAACAGAGCGAGCCTACCTAACGGTAATACAATTAGCTTGCATAGTTGTGAGCGTACATGTTTTCATGTTAGTCAATTAGTTACTAAGTTACATATCCCACTACATGATCTTTTAGCAAACGTTTGTACATTTTCCATAACAAAATATGGGTGCGCCCTTTTTTTTGCTCGCGAAGTGTCCGATTATGTCCATTAACAACTGAAACTGTTTGATAATCACTGAATTTGTCCGGGATACGTAACTTCCTGTTAATTCAGCATGCCGTCACACTATAGGCATTAGTGGTTTAAACGTTAAAGGTGCCGGTGTTGTTTTGCTCAGAGTTAATAAGACAAAATTTCCTTTAAAGGAAAGGGGCGCCCCAAGGAGATCGGAGTCTTGTTTTGGGTTGGGTTCTCTGTGGTTGGAAGATCTTGTAAGAAAGAAACGGTTAGACACACAATATCCGATGAATTCGTGAATGTATTGTGCAACTTGCGTAGTACAAAAGTGTTGGTGAACCTTATCACGTGACCTGTAGCATTATTAAACTTTGTCACCACCCGGGGTCGGGTCCCTGTCTACTACCGAAACGACAGGGCCCCTTTGAAACTCTACCAGGGCTCCCTTTACTAGCTGCCCCAAAGTTCCAAGGTCTTTCCTTCATTTCAAACTATCCAGACCCATATCCACAACTGTCTGGAGCCCTTCACACTGTCCACAGAGCGTCCGTTCCCAACTAACACAGATCCCCCCTTCTCATCTACAAAGAGTGGCCCTTCCCAAGCTAAAAACCAACCCTTCTTCCAACTACACCAGGGCACATTTCACTTACCCCACACATTTACCTTTTTTTTTTTATCTATATTGACAATTCCCAACTACCCATCCAACTACACATGGTCCTTTTTTGGTATTACAATTGATTCCGATCATGCACTATATGATATTGGTCAGAAGCGCTTGACGGAATAAAATGGCAATACCTCCTTTGCATACCATGAAACCTCTACCAGATTCCTCTCAACCGCCAGAGTTCTTTCCCAACGACACCCCGGTTTCCTTTCCAACAACGCCAGGTTCCACATTATCAAGGGTGTTTGCCAATCACCCCTTCCACCAACCAACCCCTCCAATTGCAAGTTTCTCATTTCACCAAACATTGAAAAAATTAAACGTGAAAAAAATATTTTAATTATTTTTATAAAATGAGTGATATTTTGGTTTTTTGATCATTTTCATTTTTTATTATCTTTGTTAAATCTTATTTTATTTTGGGTCCCTATTTGTCCACTTTCTATTTTTTTATTTTTATAATGTGTTTTAAACATGTTTTCGCGTATTTTCTTGTTTTTTGATGTATTTGTCTTTTTTTTCATTTTAAATATCGTTTTTAAGGAGATTTCGTTCAATTAATTTGTATTACTTTTTAGTTTTAATATTTTTGTCATTTTAAATCTTCTTTATGTTTCATATTTTTGTTTTCTTATTCGATATTTTGATATTTCTTTTTTAAACTTTTATTCTTACTAACGGATGTTTCGTATTTAGCTCGTTCTTTATTTATTATTGCTGTTTTTATTTTAATTAGTTTTTTAATAATATTATTTAAATCAATTAAACAAGATAACATGGGTCATCATTGCTTTCATATTTTATCAACGTGTTATTTTTGTGAATTTAGTTGCATTTTTGTTATTATTTTTATTACATTATAATTTTTGTTACCACACTTTTGTTCTTAGGCCAATTGGAATTGGATCTTTAGTTTCCAGTTACCGCCCACCCTGAATTATCATTTTTGTCAAAACTTTCATTATTTGGTTAAAAGTCATATTTTGGAAATCTTTAAATACATATCATAACTTTCAACTTCTCATAATATCAGGCAAGTCGTTGTGGCATGAGGGGTTTACTAGGGTTAATAATGAAAAATTTCAGATATCCCTACCAATGCCCCTGATCATACTCTGCGATCGAAGCTTACATATTATCTTGAAAAATTGGTTTTTTTTAAAGGAAATATCCACTGTTATAAAGTCTGAATGTTAGATTAAGAATTTAGGTTTAGAAACCATCTTATACCAATGACCTAAACATTTAA
>JAMKCH010038450.1:0-14364 GCA_023653785.1 Ophioderma brevispina | reverse complement strand
CTTTAATTAGTATAACGTGGTATAACTGATATCAACCCATATTGCTGCCTAGGGTTGACTGCTTTTAAGGAGGATGGCGGCCCATTTAAGTCTAATTAAATGTCATCTGATATATCTGCCTTCACCCCGAAACTCCAACTACAAAGTTTCGCGCCGATATTCCAGCCGTTTATTGATGTAAGAGCTAAAAACATGATTTTGTAAACAAAACATAGAGTATCTGTGTAAAATTAATATTGGTCCGAACGCAAAAATGGCACATTTTTCCTAATAACTTCCAAACCAAGCATCCTTTAATCCTAAGAGTTTCACAGGGACTGAAATGAGAAAAATAGTAGCTTCTTTTGATACCACAATTTTGGCCACTTCCGTGAAATCTTAACTTCTGGGGACGAGGCTATTAGCGATCGTGCATGACCTTTAGCGCCGCCGGTCTCCGAGGAGATCTGATAATGGTGGCTCAGTAATAAAACCACGCTTGTACGCGCAACGGTGTTTATCTGATCGTGATTAGTTCACTGTCTATACTCGTATAGTAAGAAAACCACTTATCGTGACACAATCAATTTATTATTATGCCACCGATAGAACATACTAGTTGCTGTATCATATCGATTATGAATGGGATATAATTTAGTAGAAAAGTATTAAACGCAGGTAGATGGTGTGGGGAAGGCCTTAAGATCACCGATCTTTAAGGTTGACCCCACCCATGAAGTAGAACTTTTTGTAAGACAAAGGATGAGAATAGATAATAACCGGGACAAGAACAAGAACAAGACAGACACAACAGGACATACAAGAACGAAAAGATTAGGGGTTACAAGAAGTGATCTCCTTTATGCGGTAGCATAATTTATTTATATTCCCGCAAAGGGGGGGGGTTCACCCCGATTTTTCGTAAGTAAGGGACAAACATCGTGCTTGTTTGGTATCATATGTGAGCTATATATGTCCTTATTCAAATAAGTAGCAAATATATCGAGTCCATATGACGTCATAACAGAGCTTTATTTGTAACGTTATTTGTAAGCATGCCTCAAAATAAGGTTTTTCCGACCATTTCCCGTCATCAAAATTCGCATTTTATTTGGCAATGATGGCTGCCAACGTAAGCATATACCAGTGTTATGCTCAAAAAATACGCAAAATATTACAAAGTTTGTCGGATTTGGCGAAGAGTATGTACCATACATTACAAACTTACCATTTTGACATTTTATTTTAAAAACATACACAGTAAGTATAGGAAGGTGGAACCCCCCCTCCCCCCCCCCCCCACGTTGCGATTTTTACGGGACAACCCTGAACTCCGAATGTGGTACCATCCATTTTTTTTCACTAAAATATGACCGCTCCAGATAACTATTAGTACATAAAAGCCTTGGATCATTATTCGCTTGCTTTTTGTGCGACAGGGAATCATACTTAGGGGGTGGGGTGGTAACCTCCCTGGTCGTCTATTTAGATGTTTTTGAGTTTTAAAATTTGTTTCTAAATATATTGGTCAATAGTGCGGTTTTGATGTAATTACCGTAGGTTTTCAGCTAAAATTGATATTTATGCTGTTTGGTTTCAATAGGAATAGGCAAAACTATCAGAAAAATGATAGGGTTCGATTTCCGACTGCTGCCCCTTCTTTAAGGGGGGAATGGTTAGTACAGGGAAAAACTTAATACCGATTCAATTGTGTTTTAAATGTACACTTAACACTAACTAATATATATTTGCCTATGTTCCCACTTTAGTTAAAAGTGGTAAGCCCCATAAGGGCGGGGTCATTATTTTACGAACGGTACGCCGGGTGGTGGAGATTTGATGGGGGAACCCGAAAAAAAAAATTTGTCAGAGAGAGGGGGAACGTGAAGTTTTTCATCAACGCGAGAAGAGGGGGGGAACATTAACTTTAAAAAAAATCGGAAAATAAACATTATCAAGGGGGCACGTGACATTTTGAACTGAAGCGAGGGGGGGGGGAACGCGAACATTTTGCGAAAAAAAGTTGAAATCCTCCCTTCCCTCCCTCCCCCCCCCCCCCCCGCCCGCATAAATAATGGACCCGCTCCCTAATGGTTAATGTCACCCTACAAAAGCTGTATTCCTTGACCTTTATCAATTTCAAACGTAGTGCATGTTGTTTCAGCCTTATAAAGTTTATGTTTTTGCCATCCGTATAAAATTGGTGTTTGGGGTTGTTGTTTTCTTCTTAAAGATTATTTTTCCCTTGCAGAGGGAAAACATTTTACGTCAAGAATAATCCTGGCGTTTCCCATTACCTTCCAGAATTTGGGATAGTCTAACTTTCAAATTCTTAATATTTTAATTGACATAATGTACTGTTAAAATACATATATTCGTAAATTTATTTTCACTGTTAGTAAATGTTTTTAATTTTATTGTGAAGTGTTTTTTGTTTTTGGGAGGTTTTTTTAATTTGGCCATTTTTTTTTAACCTGACAAACACGGACAAATGAACAGTACAAATGCTCCATAATCTTACACTTTAGTGCTCTAAGGTGTTTCACTCACGTTGGTGTCCTAACGGGGGACCCCAAGGGAACCACTTTTTCCCGATGAATTTTCAAATGAACTCATACCAACCTTTAAGGACATAAGAACGAGGCCCCCCAAAGGTGGCAATCTAATGGTTCGGTTTATCGTCTGGAAATAGGGCAAATCTTCGTTTTCGAATGCGTCCAATCCTTTTTCGCGACCCCTGCTTCCCCAGATGACAAAATTATTGCAAATCATTTGATGTGTTATATCGCTCTAGGAGGACCAATTTACATATATTTACACACAACATTAACATTTTGTACATTCTTGATTTTGGGTGGGGCAGTCGTATTTGCATAGGTTTGTACAAAAATGGCGCAATCATTCGCTCGATGATTGGAAACGCTTCTTTTTCAGCACATAACGGGTCTATTTTGTTTTCATTTCACGCGTATGAACATACATAAGCAGAAAAATATTTTTTTTGGTGAACAGGGTTTGCTCATTTTAATATTTTTAAAATCAACCTCCCGTTGGTGCCTAAGGGGGGAGGTCCTAGGGACCTGAAGCTAATTATCTCGATTACGGGCGAGAAATTTTAGTGATTTTTTTATGGAAAGAAGCATCATCGATAAGTTCACATTACTGAACATTAGAGTTCGAACAATTTTTTCCACGAGTGAGACAATCGCCGAGTTTGATTTTAGACTTTTTTAAAGATCTATAAAATTACAGTATTTACTGGGCAATGTCCAGGACGATTCCAACGCCATGTACGCTACCGTAAATTTATAAACTGTGTAAAATCACGTTTTAATAGTATGTTTTGATGCTCCACCATCGTTTACTAACACTTATTATTGTTCTTTGCAATATTATGCTGAAATAGTCTGTACTGATGTCTATTTTTACGTTTCGAAATAAAGACGTCTGTGAAATTACAGGCATTTACGGTCTCTTCCGTGTTTACACAGCGATTTCTTACAGTAATTGATGGCGTGATGACTGTTTTCTCTGAGGACTTGGAGCAGATCTCAATGGCGCATGACTACGAACTTCTATTAGTTTAATATCTGAAACAGGATCCTCGTATCTCGAATTCGGCCGTGAAAACAACAATCAATCTCATGCTCAGGGCCTACATTTAGTGCTTGTTTGCTTGTATGGGCCTAAAGCCATACTGTTCTCTAAAAAGTTTAAAAAAACATAAACGAAACTTTTTTCACAACATCCATTAGATCATAGGCGAGCCAATGCTTAATAAAATTAGCCTTGTTGGGTCCCGTGTACAGCGCTATAAATCAAAGCATCACAGCAGTGTTAAACAGTCTTGGCCCTCCCTGCCAAAATCTCAAATCAATCACAATTTTCATTCTCATATTGGCTCATGGAATCGAGTTCTAGACACTTAGTACACTTTGTTTGCAAATAGAGCAAAGCATATTAGCATAAATGTCAGTGATTTAGTTGTGACATCGCGTCTTAATTAGTGCTCTTGACGGTGCTATATGCCATGCAGAACCACACTTCTTCAAACACTCCCGATATTCCGTATTTTATCACGACAATATGACTGACCTACACATTTGACAATAATAACATGAAATTTTTGAACACGTTGTGTTTGTATTTTTCTTGTACACTAAACCGCGATGAAATGCTCAAAGTGCGTATTTTCATAAAGAAGCAGTTTTGTAAGTAGAATCGCGGGATTCCCAATGGAATTTGCACGTCGGAACTGACGGCCAAATTTTCTGTCCCGTCGCATTGTGAAAATTGGCCCTTTCGGCGAAATACCCTCTAATTTGACCCTGCTATAAACAAACGGAACAACTACTGCATGCGCGTTGACACGTACACAGGGCGCTATTTCCGCTATTTCATAATTGGAAGGCCGTTTCTCTTTTTCTAGCTGCGGTTGAAGTATTAAGCGGAATTTCCGATATTAATTATCCACCATTACAAGAATCCTCCTTCTTTTTGCGATACATAGACATGTTCGAGCTTTACCATCACAGGTAGGTTTACAAGCAAGTTACCAATGCAACTGTGCAGATATCTCATTTTTTTAATTGGGGGGGCCCCTCTTCAAAAAATTTCTGCATTGCTTTACGATGTTCGCAGGTTCCAACGGTTCAGATGACATAAAGATCGTATCAAGTTTTTTTGAGGTAGTCGTGGGACGAGGCCCATTAAGATAAATTTCTCATTTCAGAAACGATGGAGTTGGAGAGCAAATATGCCACTCTAAAGATTGGTTTTCATTTGGTTAAATGTAAATACAATACGCTAAACAATGTGTTTTTTGAACGAGGTCGTGTGAGTTATATCTGGAGATACACTGTTTGTTCACTTTTAGTAATGATTGCTTACGCTTGAGTTCATTTACGGTATCTTCTATAGGGTGTATATCGCTACCAGTACCATTGATCAGTTTCATCATGAACTTAGTCCACATTAACCCTTTACGAACCGTGTTCCTAGCCTGAAAGGAAAAGGAGTATTTGAACAATGCAGATGAAGAATTTTGTTACATGTTGTTACAAGGCTGACATCATTCAGTTTTACAGATAATACATTTTTGGTGCTTTCATCGCACCGAAAGTTACAATAGACTGGTTTAGCAATGATCCACAGTCACTCATATCGAGTAGAGCCACCTCTGGCACGAAGAATACAGACGTGGCGGCATACTGTCCACAAGGTTATATGGATGTCAATGGGCAGAGCACCCCCACTGTCCGTCCAGCCTGAACTAACTCTGCAGAGTTTGATGAAGATTGTCCTTGCCATTGATTGGTTCTGCCTAAGGCATCCAGGCATGATCGATAGGGTTCATATCAGGTAGGCCATGGTATCTGCCCTACCCCCTGTGCCGTGCCTCAAGAAATTGCCCTCTCTACAGCGGCCGTGTGCCGGCGTGCCTTGTCGTCTTACAGCCGGATTGTTTGCTGTAAAACCTTGTTTGCATGTGGCAGGAGGCAGTGGTTTACTCGATACACGTCCAATCAG
Organism: Ophioderma brevispina; assembly: GCA_023653785.1. Taxonomy (NCBI): domain Eukaryota; kingdom Metazoa; phylum Echinodermata; class Ophiuroidea; order Amphilepidida; family Ophiodermatidae; genus Ophioderma; species Ophioderma brevispina. The sequence continues at coordinate 8,856 of JAMKCH010038450.1, read as the reverse complement.
GCGACGGCGTTATGTTTCCATCTGGGGCACCACCATGCCTGTTTTTCCTCCCATAATGAATATAGGCCCATACCATCACTGAGTCGGCCACCTACCTTGAGAGTCGCTTCTTGAATACAGTCATCTCGGAGGTTCTCACCACTAATCAATAAATAACCCTTTAATAACCGGTGGCAGTAGATATAGTCCTCCGGGCTCACATTCCGGGAACATGGTGAACAATAGGGCAATCCATTCCAGTTGACTCTTCACACGACATTAGTTCACGCTCTATTCTGTTGTCGGTCTATGAGCCGCGGACGATGTTCCTCCCTGAACCACACCTCTTTTACAACAAAACAACAAACCGGCAGCCCAGACGATTTTTTTGACACTCGAACGATATATACAATATCTGAAGGCGGGAAAAGTTAAAGCAGCAATATAACATTTTCAAATATGCATGTCTGCGGAGACTGCTGCTGGCGTGTGGTCCAGAGGGGGAAAGGGTTTACTAAGGGGGTCAAATGTTGAAATGCTTCTAAATGTAATGAATATATAGCTCAAATTATTCAATGGTAAACCAGGAGTAAAAAACGGTCAATTGGTGTTCAACATGCCCGTTGCATGTTGTGTGGTGCCTCTTTCCAAGAGATTTTGAAATAGGCTAAAGGTATTTTGTTGTTCAAGAAAGGTCACCCTTTGCAATAACTAGATTTCCTCACATGTTAAAGGGTGGCTCACATGTTAAAGGTAAACGGGATTAATTCGTTCCAGTGGGCCATTTTTATTTCTGGAATCCTCAAGTTAGATATGGGTCGTTTTTCATGAAAAATTCCTTAAAGACATTGGTCCGATTTTCCTGCATCAAAATATGTTAAAAGTCAAAATAGTATGTGTAATGTAAACTGGCGCGCATCCACGACCAAACCAATCCCCCAGGTACACAGAGCCAAGAGCAAAGGACCCGGTGTCAAAGGAAATTAATCCCCCTGGGAGATATAGTCCGGGGACTGTGGTTCATAGTCAGGGTCCAAAGTAGGAATAGTAGCCTAACCGGATTACAGACAGAGTGAGCCTCCGGGATTCTGGCTCCTAGGGTCGTGGTCTTCCCCTGTAGAATCATGTTCTTATAGGAATAGTAGGTCCTTGCTTTACCAGCATTAAACAGTCCTATATTTCCTAGTATGTAGGTCTGGCGGGAGGTCATGCACATGGCTTCTTTAGAAATTTACCATGTATTTTCTTGTTTATGACTGTCATTACAAAAAAAGTTTGGTACTAACATAAATGTGGTACAATCAATTAAACAGAGCACATATGTGATTGAAGGTGGACTCCATAAACGTCAATTAGGCCTGAAATATTAAAAATCCATGTTTTCCAATGAAACTAATTATAGGCTTCTATGAATGAATGTTGGATTTTTGTTGAAGTGTCAATACTATATCACTTCTTAGACATAATCATCGTCCTTAATTGTGATAAATTGTAAAAAAGAGAATGCTGCCTTGATATTATAGTTTTACTAAAAATATGTGTCAATTTTATGAAGATGAGGGCTCAGAAGTTAACCAATATGATAGAAGCCTAATGAAACTGACCAAAGGGACTCTAAGTAAATCCATATTTCAAATTGGTATCATTAAACGGTATTACTAATGGCCTGTAACCAAACATCAACCCTATCCCCGAAAGGTAAAGAAAATTTGCAAAATAACATATACTAGAGTAAATATCAGAGAAATTTTTCTTTATGCCTATTAGATGTTTGAATGTTAATGACACTTGTTTGACATGATACCTTGCCGTGAATTGTGGTTTTTAGTACACCATAACCTTACATGCCTATATCTTGCAAACGGCCTCAAAGTGCTGTGTTTTTAGAATCCATATTGTAGAGTACAAATCTTGACCACAGTTGTTTGTTGTTGTTGTTTTACTAGATGCTCTTAAGTAATCGCAATGTTTCATATTGATGTATCTCTTGGCCCTGTAGATACCCATACACTGTTAAAAATTTCCGTAAATGACGAAAACACATTTTCCGAAATTTTCTGTGTTAGAAAATCAATAACATAAAAAACAAAAAACCTACAACTTTTAATTACGGAATATTTCAAAAATTTCTGGCAGCCATATTTCCGGACTTTTTTTTTGGGTTCCGTAATTTTAATTACGGGAAAATTCTGTTAAAATACACATTTTTTCCGTAATATGGACAAATTTTTCTGTAAAATTACTGTCAAAGTCCGTTATGACAGAAATTTCTGTAATTTACCTAAATGACTGAAATACTGCTCCAAAATTTCCGTAAATTTACGGAAATTTTTTTAAACAGTGTAGAGCCCCAATTATAACTCAATTCAACCGTATCCTCTGAGTTGAGCTTAAGATCAGGGACATATTGCTAGACATCTAAAAAGTAAGTATCATAAGTACTGTTTTGTTATCTATCATATGTTTTACACCAACGAATGAATAAAACTTCCCCCCTGTAACAACCAATGGGCAAGGACACATCTCTATCAATCGTAGTGTCTGTGGCTGTACTAACTAATGCATCCCCAGACGATATCTCTAGGAATTAGAGTCACCGGACTATGCCTACAAGGGACCATATCTACCGCCACATCGGTAACATGCGCTCCGCGACGATTGCAGATAGGGTGAAAACTAAAAGGAAAGTAAACTTATTATTAAAATGATGCCATTAGTAGCGAGCCTTTTCCACGGATTCAATGTTATTATGTATCCGCTGCCATTCAGGAAATTATACCAACTCATTCCGCTTTCGTTTGGAAAGTTGGCCAAAGCGGCACAGTCTCTCTCAACCACAAATAGATTGTATTTTCCCGTAAAATTTCCCCATAAAGGTTCCCAGATTCACTGGGTTGACGAGTTCATTTGAGAGTAAGTATCTTGCCCAGGATACAAAAATGGAATTGAGTAAAAAGACGATACTAGACAACGGATTAGCTGAATGACGGAACAGATGAATGGATGAATGATCAGTTCTTTTACTCTGCTCACACACAGCCAAGTATAAGACATTTATGAACAGCCGAACAACTAAATAGTTGATTAAATCATTTTCAGGTATTTTCTTGCATAGAAAGGGCTTTGATTGATTTTCTGGTTGAAAGCATTTGTTTTAGTGATGGATTCTCTTTGGGTAGCGTATAAGCATTTTCTTATATTTAAAGACGTAGCTGATTGATTTCCTTCTCTTTGGGTTTAAAGCGTATAATAAATAACATGAAAAAAATGAAGATTTTCTGCAGCAATCACATGAGCGATGTGCCCATAGCTGGCATCTACCTGATCAACAAAGACTACTAAATACAACTTTAAATACAATTGAGCTGCAACTGGTAACCTTGAAGAAATGGCCCTTAAAAATTCCTAATAAACGTAAACGTTGAAACGTACCGCCCATTATGCCGTCCAAATTAAATACACAGGTATGTGCATATGGCAAAGTCACAAAATACACTTGTATGTATAGTAGATTCCAATTGACGGTAGAGTTATGGGCGGAGTTTGGACTTCGTACATTACTCAAAATAGGGGACAGAAATACCCAGAAAAATCTCGATTTCTTCCTCTGACTACAAAAGAGATCGGATTTGAAAGAAACTGGCCACCTACAAATAAAGTGACGTTGTTCGTCCAGTCAATGATTGTGAATGTCTTAAACTGTTAAAGTACCACGCTTTCATATTTACGACAAGTGATCGCACATCTGAGCTGTAGCCTTTAGGGGCCATGATGTAGGATAAATAGTAGGTTCTTCGCTTCGATACAGTGCAGATGTTTTTTGATATTACCAAACACTAAGCGGATGTAAGCTTGAAGATAACCCCCGCAGCCGCGCGCAAGTGATGTAAGCCCTGCTATTAACTAAAACGGGGAATCCGTCTGCATCATTTACAGTCCACGGTTATGGTATTTAGCCGGCTGACTTTGTTTTCGTTTGTAGACTTAGGACCCATCTTGTTCCCATTCATGCGAGGACAATTGAACATTAATTCTTAAAGAACAATATTCAGATGTTGAAATCTTAAAAAGGAATTTTTTATTATGGGACTAACAGCCAATTTGTGGAAAAAAATAAAGATTTGATGAGTCACGGGCATTGATTGGTTTATTATTTGCTTCGGGGGAACCATTCAGGTAAAAATGGCGTACGTATCCCTACATTGGAAAAAACAACGATTATGTCATCGTAGTCCTGGTTTGAAAATCAGTAGGGAAAAGGTAATTTTGTATGTTTAGACACTAATAAACCTGTCTTTTGGAAAAAAATAATTAGCACTCTGGGGCAGAGGGACCATATGTATAGACCTTGATTTAACATAGTCGGATTATATATATCGTCGCCCCCGAGAGCAAAATGATACCTGATAACTGACACGTACCTGGTACCTGACACGTGAACCAAACTATTTCATCGTTACCGTGTATAACTTACAATACGGCAAAGCAGCAAGCATTCTGTATCCCGTTGTCACAGCGTAATCGCTCAGATGTGAGAACGATACTGTAGTAAAGGACTAGTTTCAAAGTTGGGGGATTTGAAGGCGTAGTAAAAGGACCACCTTGCGAAAATAACACTATAGATGAGATCTATTAGCTCTTCCGATCCTGCTTGATAGCTCAGTCGGTTAGAGGTCGTGATGTAATCGAAGGTCGCCGGTTCGAATCGGCCAAGCGCACTGTTTTTTTTTTTTTTCAAAACTATCGTGCGCTGGCCCATCTCCAGGGAAAAGATTTAATAAACATAATATTTTCAATGCAGTTTAATAATCGTGTGGTACTGTTTCAATGACGTACTTACCAAGCATCGGGGTAAGGATATCTTAAATGTTTTCAAAACATGTTCAAAAATTCAAAAATCAATGCAAAATAATGCTCTTGGTGATAGCCATGAAACAGTAATATAGCAGGTCATGTCACGCCATGAATTGAAACATTTAACCTTGCATGCAATAGATCCCATTGGGTTCCCGAATTGGACACCCCTCAACTTGTTTACATCCAGATTTCATGTGATGATTGCAGCGTGCGTTTACTTTGGTTTTGTATGAATGTAAAAAAATTACCAAACTCCAGAAACTTACTTCCCCTCAAAGTAATCTCTAGCAAACATAATCCTTGAACATACGCGCCATGGCGACAGAACTATGCTGCTCTGTAGCCATGGCGCACCGATTCACCTCATATCAAACAGCCCTATTATAATATTATACACCCCAAAACCATTGCCTCCTGGTAATTGAAATTGAGGCAGTTACCATTCAAAATTGTGTTTGGACAAATACTTTGATATTTATACTCTGGTGATGCATAAAGTGTACCTACCCCCGAATGTTTGCCTACCAACAACAACATCAAAGTTTAGAAGCTTCAGTCCACCTGTGTGTATACCATTCATAACTTTTATCTTTACTATTCATAACATCATCTTCCCCGCTTTCACTGAAACTCTTCCGGAGATTTAGTTTGCGCTTTCTTTGATCATTCTAGGGTTTATGCTTTGACTATTTATTGGGACTGAACGGCCCTACCGCTCGGCGCTCAGGGTTGGCTATCATAGCGCCCCATCACTACCCAAATAAACGGACTAAAGTTTTTATTACAAATCCCCTCATTCATACCTCCACCTACAAAAAAGTAGAGGCTATTCATCATATCACTGGATCAGAGTAGGCCTATAAAGGGAAATGCCCATGCAAACGGAACGCCCACACTTCATGCAATCGATTTCCAGGATTTTCAAATTCAAAGTTTATGATGTATAGTCTTGTTTGGAAGTATATAAGATATAGGGTATTTTCTGAGGAACCATTTTCTCTAAATGGACTTTGGTTGATATTATGATCTTAGATGTACCAAGAACGTTCCAGAGGTTTATTAGACAAACAAATTAACACTTAACTGCATGGGGGGGGGGGGTGGTCGTAGAGCGCATTTTTTTTCGGCCGCCGTTTTTTAACACTGCAATATATTTGGTTCATATTTTTGTATTTGTCTAACTTTTAGTTGCGCTTACATTGACGCAAAAAATTCAAATCCATCCGGGCGTTTTTTGTTTAAAATGGGTCCCATGTACTCTAGTAGCTCGTGGTGGTTTTGTATGCAATATATGTCCAGAGCTAAATTCTTCAGGAATCCACTAATTGAAGGTCCAGGAACACTATTTGGTTGGTAACATAATTCAGACCCACTGACGCTGAAAAATGCTCATATGGCCACGCCCCTTTTTGGGGGTCACGCCCTTTTTGAGTGAAGTACTACTGACTGTATCTACTGTTGGAAAAAATGAGGAAAAATATATTGCCACTCTACGATGGACCATTTTTGTCCCTCCCCCCTCCCCATGAAAACGAAAGGAGTAAAATTAAAATGCTGATAATATCCCAGTTGAAATAAAAATGGTCAATAGCTCTGTGCAATACAAATGTCATAAAAGATTGAGTTGTGGAGCAAATACACTGTTATAACAGCACTTACAAACGCACGGTTTTGACATAATATTACCCAATTTTGCTCAAGGTCATAAATTTGACGGGCTGCCATTTGAGAACGGAAAGGAATATGAATTTTCTGTTTGTTTGCTACCCTTAGTTACCCCAAAATTATCCCTGAGGAGAGTTAGAGCAAAATACAAGGTGTATGGTAAACTCACATTGTGTTTTGGCAAGAAAGAAAACCTTATGAATTCATTTATAAATGTATAGTACGCAACATGCAGAAATCGGATGTTAACGATTATCCTAAAAACATTTGACGTTTAGATATAAAAATGTATTAATGATACCTCATATATGGCCCATTCCGCCACATTTTGAGGGGTCCCTAACCTCTACGTCAAACGGTTCTGCCAGATACCAGTCAGTAGACTTCGCTTAAACGCCGTGGACACCCCCCCCCCCAAAAAAAAAAAAAAAAAAAAAAAAAAAAAAAGGGGGAGTGGCCATTTTCAGCATTTCGGCAGCTCAGCTGATGGAATTATGTACCAACCAAAATGTTCCTGGACTTCTATTTGTTGTTGTTATTATGAAGAGTTTAGCTCTGGACATGTATTTGAATACAACCAGCTGAGCTATTAGAGTAATGCTAAATAATTAATCAAAAATAATTTATCCCAAATATTCTGGAAAAATGGGGGGGTTTAGTAGCCTAGTAGGGCAATTGGGCTACAATTATACATCAATCAATCAATTCAATCATTATTTTTTGTCCATCAACACTATTTACATACAGAAATTGACAAATTATTATAGAAATCAATTAATATAGGATTTAAAAATGGCACAAGCATGAAATATCTGTACCATAATAAATTCGACTGGACGAGGACATGCTAAACGCCGACGCGTGTCAGCAATGCCGTCTGTGAGACAAAAAATAAAAGTATAGTAACAAATTTATGCTGTGTAAGGAATATTAAAAGGACCTACCTACCAATAAATACATTATGCAGGACCAATGGAAGCATGGCATACGGAGGCAATGAAGAGCAAGATTGATAAATTATATAAGAAATTAGGACTATAATTAATTTAGCTTAATTACACAGTAGGTGTATACAAATAAATCAGAGGTATGCAGGCAACTTAACAAATATGTCCAGTGGAACACAAGACCCAAACAAATAAAACACATCATGCCGTAAGCAATTATGCCCCGTAGACAGTGCCATCGGATACCGTGTTAAAAATTACAAAAAAAAAATTTCCGGCTCGGAATTTTATAACAAAAGTTGTGTGGTGATTCTATATGAAGACTTCGATTTGAGCTTAGTTTTTTTCACACAGTGGGTAGTATATGGGACAGGGCATAGTATATGAAAAAAACACGATTTGTTTGAAAATCTAGTGCCGCCCCATCGGGAAATCTCTGAAGTCGGCCTTTAATGCAGAGGGGGCAAAGCGTAGCAGATTCCTTTTTATCTGGACGTGCAGAGTCATGCCTACGCCCATTTTATTTGAAAGAAATCCACGATGGTTATGTCACACCATAACTTGCTGCATAACCATATAAGAAGAAAGCCAATGATAAAGAAATAGAATACGAACCCCACCCCAAAAGGACCGATAGATTCACAGAGGTGTAACTCAACTAGACTAGTACCTTGATCAGTTTTACGCGCCATATTACTTTACTCTGGAAATTCACTGGGTGTTTCCGTGTCTTGATGTACGACAATATCCAATTGAATATTAAAATAGTAGTGCCTTTTCTTCACTGGTCCTTTCTAACATCGTTGGAAAGCGGAACTGAATACTGCCAGATATGAAAATAGGCCTACGTGCCAAGGATTGCAGGTATTTCCCTCAGACCCACGGGTTGTGCGGTACGCATTTAAATATTCAACACTGCCACTCACAGATTGTTTTGACAAACTGGGGTGATCCAGTGGAAACCTATTCATTTGTAATCGGTCAGCCAATGCTACAATCGTCTCTAATGTCAATTCGGCAGAAACCAATAAATGCACATTTACTGGGGCCACATACTCTGCACGTCGTCAAGTCCTTTTAGTTGGCTTGAACTGTTAAAAACAAGTAAACTTGTTACCCACTCGTTAAATATCCTTTTACTTCCTAAATGCCACCGACTTAAAAGCATTAGAGTTTAAATCCATTATTTTTTTTAAAGTTGTCCCTGATATAAATATGTGGACTATTAGAGTTAAATTTATTTTCAACATTATGATGGTTACTGTGAGGTGTCTTTTTTAATTACAGTGACTACCGTGTGTCCAAAAAACAAAAACGCAAACACTTGGTGGCAGGCGCCATAAGTTTGAACCAACAGCAGTGACTACACATTCTTTGTTGTAAGTTAAGATGGGAATGTTAGCTAAAT
>JAMKCH010038449.1:0-14564 GCA_023653785.1 Ophioderma brevispina | reverse complement strand
GATACAGTGCTAGAGACTCACAAGATTCAAAATTTGATATCATTTAAAATTGTCAGCATTTAAAAATTTTGCTCTTGATTGATGGATTTTGAGAATGACTGTAAAAGTAAAACTTTTATTTTGAAAACCAATGGAGGCTTTCTTGTTCACACATCATTGATTTGGTGTAGAAAGTGAGAAAAGTTACCCAGATGTGTACAGTCAGGAAAATGTGTGGTTTTATTCAAATTAGTATAACTCTGGTTTGGCACAAGCATATTCAAAGGATCTTTTAATTTACACATTTGAGAAACTTTTTTCCTAATGATAATTAGTTTAAAGAAATTCCATACTAGAATTTTTACTGAACTACAATAAAAATGAGTAAATTTCTTTTTGAATCTGCCTGTTCATGTAGAGAAGGGAAATATCCAAGTCAGATTTTTTTTTAAAAATGGTGCAGACCGAGCTGTTTAGAGAAATCCAAATTCATCCAACCGTACCAAAACTGAGGGTTTGTGTGTCAAAAGAAATGTGGTACTGCTATGTAAATTTCTGTTTTACCTTTCAGAAACAGTTGAAATGGAAATGAAGCAGTTGTTTAATATCTCCTTTGACACAGAGACAAGGTTATGGCAAAAATACATGAGTAATACATATGAGCTACTAAAGAAAGAGAACACCGTGCAAGAGGAAGGCCTTTCTCAGGGACAGGTAAGCTAAAAGCTGTAACTTTGCATAAATCATGCTACCTTATGCATGTGGAATATTGATCATATTAAAGGGATAAGCAGCAATAATGGGAGAGAATCAAATAATGTAGAAATGCATTTTTAGCTTATAAATCAAAGATGACTATTTACAATTCTATATAACCACCTTAAGGCTTAATGTAGGAACAAACAGCAAATAGTGAAAAAAATGAAGTGTTTTGAGGAAATTTGTCTTATCTCCTGCAAATAGACATACAGCAATGACAACTCAAAATCTACAATAAACCGCTGATTATGGTTTATACCAGTACAGAATAAAGAAAGATCAATAATAGTCGTGTTTGAGGTCAAACTGTACAGGCCCTGATGCACAATATTACGCTTGGATTTTTACACAGAAAGGCTATTTGATCTCAAGTCAGAATTTTGATACGCACATATAGAAATGACAGAATAAGATAAAAAGTGTTGCCTTGTCTTCCTGGATTTCAAGCCAGTCACTCGCAGGTTATGTTAGCACATTTGTGCCAGACAACAAAAATACCAAAATACAAATTTTGATGATTTTTTTTGTGTTTCGGATCAGCAAATCGCTGCTTATCCCTTTAATTGAAGGCATTGCTGCATTTTGTACAATAATTGTCAAAATGTGTTTTATATTTGAATGCAATGAATCACTATCCTTTGAGACACCGCATTCAATGTTGTTTTTCAATTTTATTTTGTCTACTCTAGATCAGCACGTAGGGATCAATTAGGTAATATATGTGTGTGGGTGTGAGTGTTGACCCTGCACTTATTGGAATCACTGTCTTGTACTCATACTTAAAGGGGCATTTCGTGATCCACAGCCTCGTCCCCCCGACTTACCTAAAAAAGTTGAGATTTTCATATCATCTGAACCGTTAACATTAGTAATCCATGTGTGCCAAATCTTACGTGCAAATTCGGCCGTGTTTGTAAGTAATTCGCAATTTTGCATTTTCTGTTCTAACACAGTGACCTATGGACCGTGGCAAAGGAGCATTTGCTCATAACACAAAACCGCAAAGTCGGGATCAGCTAAAAAGTTGTGAATAAGCTTTTCTCAAGGATATCTAGTGAACAATGAATAAAACAGAAGGGGCTGGAATCACAAAATGCACCTTTAATACAATGATGGAAGATGTGGAACATGTTGAACTCTATAAGGCACAATTTGGTGCAAATTCACCAATGTGACTTACGCAATATTAATGTCATAAAATCTTTAATTACCGTACACACTCGGGTATAAGCCCACCCCCCCAAAAGGAAGATTTTACTTCAAAATAGGGGTGGGCTTATACCCGGGGAGGGGCTCGAACTTGGGAGCAAATATCAGATACTTTATATTTTAAGAGCATACTGTATTATTCACCAGATACCATTTAATGTACACTTGAGTTGTAGCAGATATTAAATATTTTCAATTTTTCCATCACATTCCTCAAAGTTATTATAGCAAACATTAAACCATCCCAATGTATTGGGCCCTACTTTGATGGCACTATAGAATAGTTTGTTTTAAAATATGATTTTGTTTGTGTAATTACTGCCACATTGTTTCCTGAATTACCACCTGGGCTTATACCTGAGTGTATGCTAGCTCCTGTATTTTCTTTAAAAATTGGGGTGGGCTTATACCCGAAGGTGGGCTTATACCCGAGTGGTTATGGTAATTTTTAAGGTCACTGTGCTTACGTGGGTTCCATGCATGTCTGTATGAATTACAGTAGGTAGAGCTATACAATCAATAACAATTCACAATTATATGGACTAATTCAACATACTTGCTCCTCGCTCTTCAGATTTTCCATGCGACTCTAACAATTTTAAGGAATTTTTTTTTGGTCGACCGGTACATTACACATGTATCTCCAAAATCCTGGCTCTGCCACTGATTCGGGGGAAGATTATTCTTGTGCCTCCACTCAAAAGATCCTGGACATGCCACTGTTCCCCTTTGTTTCCCGGTGTATACATGTATTGTGCAACATCATGACTGTTTAGTTTATCTAATGATATGGCATTCACTAAAGAGTCAGAAGTTAAAGGTGCAACGAGAGATTTGAGGCACCCATAAAATTGTGTCAGAATAGTAATTTCACATAAATTAGCCACTCAAAAGATTTCTTACATGGTATTAGGCTACAGAAATGTCTTAAAGAGAGAAAAAGGTGATTTTGATTTGCTTATATTTCAATATAAAACATAGGCTGAATTTTGTATTCGCTCCTATACGAAATTTAAAATTTCATAATTTTGTACCAAAGAAACATTTCTCAGCTTAATGCTTTCAGATGGGGATATCTTTGATGGAAAGCTTTACATCAGGGCAAAAAAAAATCAGGACACCTGATATGTGAAATCTCTCGTTGCACCTTTAAGCCCTACCATGAGGATGTCTCTATACTCTGTCCAGCTCGAAGTACTGGACGCGCGTGCGTAGTCAAAGCACGTACAATCGCACTGCAACTGAAAGGCAGCACTGAGTATATGCGTGCGCCATGACTTCATACTTCAGACAAGACAAAGTATAGGGAAAGATTATTTTCTACTCATATTTACCAACTCTTGCTGTGGTATCAATATATTTCCAAAACCATTATGGGCAGGGGGCTGGCTACTGGGTCAAAAACCAACTTGTTCATATAGTAATTTAAATTTTTTCATTTGCCGATAATTAAATAAAAAGGTTAATTTAGTCAATTCGCATCTATTACGGATGATATGGTAGTGTGATAATGCATCTCTTGCCAGCAACTTTATTCCAGCATTAATGGTACATTGCAACGCTTTGTTTTTTAGGTGATAGTTATAGAAAAGAGGAATGAGAATGGCAGTTGGCCTAGAGGGGGTTCTTCAATGTCATCAACTTCATCTTCCTCATCAGTCGCTCTCACTTCTAAGAGCAGCAGTACTACCACACACACAAAGGATCCTAGAACCTATTTAAGGTACATTACCTGCTGTCTTATACTACTACTAGATTCCACTGCTGTGTGGACTAGCTCTTATTTCAGTGAAGGTATTGAAAAAGGAGGAGCTACACAAAATCAACAGTCCTTTGTATAAAAAATAGGTTGTCCTTGTCATCGGATAGCAATGGATTCATAATTATGATAGACATATGTGGTCATAAGATAAGGCTTTTTTTGGCAAGGTGTATTTGATTTGTGGTGGCCGTAATAGATTAGACTTTTTGCATAGTGAATCTTTTGAGTAATTGACAAAGTGACAATCTATACTCAGCTGTACGGTTGGGTGTAAGTCAATGATTGCAATTCTAACCCTTTGTTACCTATTTGAAGTAATTAAGGTCCAATGACATTTGACACTTGCCAAAAAGTCTAAATGCTGATGGAATCTAGTATAATCTCATTGGTAACAATCTCAATGTTAACGGCACAGTAAACATTAAGATTGGATTTTGGTATGAGTTATGATACCTAAAAGCTATGCTGGTTTAAAGGGATATACAACCATTAATTTAATTTCAACAGAACATGTTTTGGTGCAATATGATAATTTAGTTCAGCAATTAAGATCCCCCAGCTTTCATTTCAACAAAAGTTATTTCTTGATCATTTTTCTGCACATACAAATGTGGTTAGGAATAACAACCATTGCATTGTACATGACATCCATGTATGGGCATGTAATGCACTTGAAAAAATAAATAATGAATGCTTACACGGCAAGATTCCTACTCACGGTGTGACCCAGAGCTTAGGCCACTCCATGTGTACTCTACTCCAAAGGTACCCCATTGATTGCGAACTTACACAAGCCACTGGGTGGATAGCAGCTATGTTTACTTAGCAGTACCCATCCTATAGTGTACTCTGCAGATGCCTGCTAGGTGACTGACAGGTACCCTTGTAAACCACCAGTAGTGGAGTACCTCTGTAGCTACTCCATGGGAGTACCTGTACCGGCTGCCTAGTAGGCAGCACTTTGGACCATAGAGGGCGCCAAACATTCCATTGTTGTTTATGACTTTCTGATCATTTTCAAGCTTATTAACATCTATATTTGAGTTGAGCATCACCAAAACCCCTATATATGACATTTTTGTGTAAAAACATATGTGACCAAAATGTTAAATAATGGATAAAATTACTAAAATAATCACACAGAGCTTAAAGCTCATTTGCACGGGAGTACCCACGCAGGTACTCCCGCATGGGGTGACTAGTGGTTGAGCTACTGCGTGTGTACCTAGGTAGATGATTACCCACACTTTTGCGGCCGGTGATGTGGTACCCATGCCGGTGGGTACTCCGTGGCTACTTAACAGCTACTTCGCAGGTACTCCCATGGAGAAATTGGTTGTGTATTTTAAAACAATTCTGAAGTGTGGGTTTTGTACAATTTCTTGGCAACACAGCTGTTTGACCCCATGCAAATTCTCTTTTAGAACAAATTTAATCAGTGGTGACATAATTTTGACAACTGATATAAGTAGGGCCATGCAAGAGCTATCATCTGTGCAAAAATCAGACAAATCCATTGCGGGAATCTTGCCATATAGTCCTACAAAGGTTATAATTTCTATGTTATAGCGCCCTCTATATGCACATTCTCCATAGAATGAAATAAAATAAAGTTTACACAGGATGTAGTTAGTTTAATAAATAATTCAAATCAGTTGCCAAAACTGTGTCGCTGTTGATATCTTTTTGTTTTATTCTGGTTTTGTCATAATAAATGAGACTGTCAAACAGCTGTGGCAAAACAGGAAAAAATTAATTTATTGCTTGCCTGGCACTATGGCATTACAGTCTTAATGTGGCATAGGCATATTGCTTTTTGATCAATACCATTGTATGCTAATCCAAGACAACACACTTGCAGTGTGCTTTCAAAATCTGTGCCAAAATCATGCCAGGTGGAAATGCATTAAAACCATAATAATAATGTAATCTGAAACATTATCTTTCCTGATGCAACAAATTGGAAGACTTGTACCATATACATTTGTTAGAAATGAGAATTTGGGCTGACTAGGCCATTAGTGAAAGCCCACAATTTCTACTTGTATTTGTTTTATTATACTAAGCATTTCTTAAAGCAATATTTTTTTAGCATATTTTTTTGAAGAGCGCCACAAATTTTACAAATTGTGATTTTTGCACGGTAATTGACATTTAAACTCTACCTGTAATTGTTAAAGCTCTGTGGTTCTCAAATATGATCCAGCCAGAGATGGGTACAACGTCTGGCTGCTTCACTGAATTCCCTGAAGTCTCTCTGGATTTAAGGTGGTTGGCAGCAGATATCTGTCCAGACATGGGGTGCTTCACATTAGATACTTGGCAGCTACGCTCTTGCATGCTCGCTACGCTACGACGGATGTCTGGTGGAGCAATTCCTGCTAGGATGTATAAGTTTTCTGTTGGTGTTGGACGGAGGCATCCTGTGATAAGCCGGCAGGAGGTATTTAACGCTGAATCAAGCTTCTTGGCATGGGTTGATCTTTCCCATACAGGGCAAGCATACTCTGCACATGAGTAGCACAGGGCAAGTGCTGTTGATCTTAGGGTATGTGGGTGAGCACCCCATCTTGTGCCAGTGAGTTTGTTCAAGATGTTAGTGCGTGAACATACTTTACTTTCGTCTTCTCGATGTGGGTCTTATAAGAGAGAGTGCGGTCCAAGGTAACTCCTACGTAGACAGGTTTATCACAGTGCTCCAGGGGTGTTCCAGACGAGGTAACTTTAAGCTGATGTTTGGCTTCAAGCTTCTTGGCATGGGTTGATCTTTCCCATACAGGGCAAGCATACTCTGCACATGAGTAGCACAGGGCAAGTGCCGTTGATCTTAGGGTATGTGGGTGAGCACCCCATCTTGTGCCAGTGAGTTTGTTCAAGATGTTAGTGCGTGAACATACTTTACTTTCGTCTTCTCGATGTGGGTCTTATAAGAGAGCGTGCGGTCAAAGGTAACTCCTACGTAGACAGGTTTATCACAGTGCTCCAGGGGTGTTCCAGACGAGGTAACTTTAAGCTGATGTTTGGCTTCACGGTTGCGTAGATGGAAAGCACACACCTGTGTCTTAGATGGATTTGCACATAGGTGGTTTTCCTCATAATAAGGAGTGAGTTCATCCAAAGCTTTGGAGAGTCTCTCTTCAACAATTGTGAAGTCGGCATCTTGTGCGCTAATTACAAGATTATCTGCATAAATAAAACGACAGGTTCCTGCACTCCTAGGTTGGTCGTTGGTATAGATGTTGAACAGGAGAGGTGCATGCACACTCCCTTGTGGTAGACCATTCTTGAGCCTACGCCATCGGTTCTTCTTTGCTCCTAGCTGAACAAAGAACATCCTGTTTGCCAGCAATCCTCGGATAAAGTCAGTCAAGCAGATGTCCTTGGTAATTTCCAGAATCTTATGGAGTAGGCATCTGTGATTAACAGTGTTGTACTCTGCTGATAGGTTGACGAACACAGCTCCGGTTACCATACCCTTCTCGAAGCCATCCTCAATGTGTTGAGTTAGGTTGAGTACTTGGCTTGTTGTTGATTTGCTTGGCCGGAAACCTCCTTGTTCTGGTATGAGGTGTTCGTCTATCACAGGTGCCACTGCTAATTAAATATCTTGGATCCCCAACTGCATTAAAAAAAAACCTTTTATGACAAGAACACAATAGTGAGCATTATCATTCACACACAAATGTGCAAAAAACATCAAAAATTTTGAAAAATTAGGAGCGCTCTTCAAAAAAATGTTATTATTAGAGCAGGAGCACAGGCCTGAATCAAACATCACCGTTCATGTCCCACTACATCTAAGCTTTGATACCTCTGGTAGTTAGTATGGACCCTCTATATCAATGTAAGGCAGTTAGTGGTCTCAAATTGTGGTGTAGCTTTTATAAATAGGGGCCAATTTAAGTTTACACAGGGGTAAAACTTTTAAAATACTCCAATCATGTTGAAATGTATGCCATATTGTTTGTCTAGTCATAAGGATTCCAAAAATGTATAGTTTGTACCATCTATGACCATTGGTTTTCGAGTTAGTCGGTAAAAATGGCTTAAGCCAGAATATAAACAGGCTCACATTTCTGAAAATTAGTTTATATAAATTCCTCAGTATTTTCTTGTAATTTTTGTTCAGGTGCCATACACTGCTATCCAATCTTGAGGCAGACAAAACAACAGAAAAAGCATCTGGAAAACAGCATATCAACCATGAATCAGAGATATGTGGTCAAATAACAAAGCATTTCAACAACCCAGACATCAGTGATATGACTTTGACTGTAGGACAACATGTGTTTGCAGCTCATAGGTTTGTGTTGGCAATGCACAGCAGTGTCTTCCGCACCATGCTATTCGCTGATCACTGGAAAGAATCGGTGGAAAAGAAGATCACTCTAGAGGAATCCACTCATGGTGAGGCGGCCTTTGCTGACTTCTTGAAGTTCTTCTACACTGGGAAACTGACACTGACAAATGAGAATGTGTGTGGTATACACACTCTGGCCGACAAGTATGATGTACCTTCTTTGAAAACTGATTGTTTGGACTTCATGAGGGATGTTCTCAATGGTATCCATGGGAATGCACTGGAATCTGGTTTTGAGTGGATGCAATACATTGAAGGATGTGTTCCTGATCTGTTGGATGCTTGTTACAGTGCAATTAGGGCCAACTTCATTGGACTAACTGAAGAAAAGGCCAAAAACCTGAAAGGCAAGTTAACAGATGAACAACTTAAAAACATTCTTATCATTCCAGATGCTTCTGATGATATTGTTACACACAATGAGGAGCATATTTTCCATACATTTAGGTATTTATGCTCTAGTAGTACTTTTATTCCTAATATTCTGCCATTGGTACATTTTTATAACATGGACACAGATGAACTGCAGAAATTGGAAGAAGAATTTCCTATTGTGAAGGATATAGATATATCAGGTCATGCTTACAAAGTTCAAGCAGAGAGAGCAAATCTCTATACTAAATCTTGTATGAAGCAACAATCACATGGTGCTGTAGGCATACAATGCCCATGTGCAAAAAGCAGCCATTGTCCCCATATCAATCCAAAGTTTTATGTTCACAGTCCTTTTGGGGCTTACAGTAAGATGGGTCCTAAATTGTCAGTAGAGCCTGTAGATCTTTTGGATTTAAAAGGGTACATAAGCAAGACCATGTTTCCAGAATCCAGAGATAGTAACAATGACTGGACCGTCACATGGAAAGGTGAATATGATAAAGGTCCATTTCGTGAAATGTATACAGTTAAGCCAGCATTGTGTCATGTTGGTAGAAGTTTTTCTATAGTGCTTGTTTGTTGTGACCTACAACCTGGTCCTGATGCACATAAGTACACCTTAAAGTGCCATGGTGTGGTATTGAAAAAAGATCAAAGGAATGGAGAGACAGAGTCAGTCTTTCTGGGATCCCCATTTCGTCTTAATAGCAGTTGGAAAGCAGGTGCCAAGTTTGCGAATGGAATTTCTATATTTTTACATAAGTAGTGTGGTTTCAGAGCTTTGCAGAACAACTACAATGTAATGTTTGTCACCACGCTGCCTTTCCTATTCATTTATACACACTATCAGATCACCCTCTCTCTCTCTCCCTCTGTCTCTCTTGATGCTTGGTTTGCTGCCTTACAGTGTCAGCTGTCTGTCTTGTGTGCCCATTGGTCTCATAAATATTTCAGATCTTGTTTAACATTGTCCTTGCATTTCTTTGGTTTTCCTCTTGGTATTTTTCTATTTTTAAATTCATTACACCTTTTGCTGGTTCCCGGGAAAAATGCCAATTCCCTCCAAGATTGCAAATATTTCCCTTCAATTCTTATGTATTTCTTTATTTACATGACAAAACTTCCCCTCCAAATAGGAAAATTTTGGGGGAACCAGGTTCCCAGTTCCCCCACTTATTCCAGGCTTGCATGATATCATATATCCCCAACTCATTCCAGTTGTTGTCACTTCTCTCCCTGTCCTTAAAGAGACATGAGATTTCCAGGAAGAAGCACCCCCAATTTTTCTTGAATCCTGGTTCCTGAAGTGAATAAGCCTAATACGCTGTCTTAATATAATAAGATGATGATTTAGTAGTTTATGTCGTGCACGACAGAAAGTCAAAGCGTGGTTTTCTATGGGGAACGCTTACGATAGCAGGCAAGTTCAAAACACGGTTTGCGGTTTTCTTTTGCACCTATTTGTCAAATAAACCATCAAAACGTTCTCGGTAGGTGGTCTACAACCGATCCAGTGAAATTTGAGAGAAATTCGTATCCTAAAAAATCTCCTCCTGTCACTTTAAACTTTACTCCTCTTATCCCCAACATTCTCATTTCAGTTGCATATAGAATCCTTTCCTCCTCCCTCTGCATTGTCCTTGACTCTGCACCACTATTATGCAACCAATGCTTCCCTTCAGAGTACTATGCTTTTTGTTAGAGGGCTGTCCATATTTTTTTGAGGGATCGGGACTGTGAATAACTCCCATGTCCTGTAGTGTCTTCACAATTTCTGTATTCTTCTTCTAAATTGTTAAAACACATAAAATGTAAAGAAAGTTATCAACACTTCTATCCATATGTCTGTCCATATGAAAGGTTAGTCTGGAACATTTGGTCGATTTGTTTTCTATATGAGCTATAGTAGCCAAACTGGCTTATTACAGGATGGAACAACCCCCTACCTACTAGGTAATTCATTCCCCATGGTCCTTCCCTGGGTCTGTTAGGGAGTATGGAAATGTCAAATTCAATAATTGCACAAAGGTCAACATTTTCTAGATGAGCTAAATAGCCAAACTTAGGTATATTTGTAGGAAGGCATAAACCCTAACTCGAACAATGTAATTCATTTCCCCAGGGTCATCCCTGGGTCTGAAAGAGGTAGGGAATATAATAAACAAGTAACATTTCCCAAAGGGTTTTGGACTTCTTGTGGTGCTTACATTGAACCTTTTTTTTAGAGTTACTTTTTGGTAAGTTATTGAGTCATGAGTTATGTTTTTGTTTGGAAGTTATTTTTGTGAGTTGGATGGAGTTCATCGGCGAGTTATGTTTTTAGAGGTATTTGTATTTTGGTGAGTAATGGATGGAATTCATTGACGACATGTTTTTGTGGTCTTTGCCATCGCACAACTGGCATGACCACTTGCAGGCCATTGTGTTGTGTGTGTGAGTATATTTGGTGGTGTGGGATGTATTATGTACGACGTTATCACTAAAATGTTTTTAATTGACCTCAATTGCAAAGTTTGAAATTCCAATTGGAACCAAAAACTTGTGTCATAAGGTGCACCATGGATCCCTCATATGTTGATTGGTTAAGGTCATGAAACATGGCTAAAATGTAAATTTGACCTCCATTGAAAAGTTTTCTAACTTGAGTCATAGGTTGCAGCATGTTGACCTAGGTCAAAAGGTCATGTGCCAAGGTCCCAAGGTCAAGGGAGGTAAGTTGTAAGATAGGCTGGGGTGTCCACACTTATTTCTTTTGAATATGAGGGCAAAAGCCAAGAATCGCAAAATTATGTTCTATTTGGTGAGTTGTGTATGGAAGTTCATTGATAATTTATTTTAGGTGAGTTATGCAAAAAATGGTGTCAATTGTTTTGGTGTGTTAAGGACATGGACCATGGTTGAAGTAGGGTTGGCCAATTTTTTTGTTGGGTCCTGTTTAAAGAAAGGGGCTTGGGGCAGAATTAATGTGAAGATCGCGCGTTTCTTTAGGGTTTTTGTGCAACAGAATATCCTTGTTCCCCCCCCCCCGTTCCTGGCGTGCATTGGTAGATGGGTGCCACAATCACAATAATGTTTCAAAGTTTCACATCGTGCTTAAATCCCTATCAGTCATTGGCCCGCGCCGATTCGTTCCGGAGGGGACTGGACTATAAATGGGCTCTGTCCGTACGCTGTCTGTGTAAAAATTTTAACCCTGGAACATTTGGGTATATCGTTTTTGTGTGAGCTAAGTATACTTTGGTATATTGTAGTTGGGGAACCCCCCTACTAACGATGTAATTCCCCTTGCATGGAATCTGTCAGGGGGTAAGGAAAAGGTCATTGAAAAAGGTCCCTATTTTAGGCATAAAATATGCCAATGAGCTAATTAATATGCAAAAATCAGCATGAGCCGTTGGCACACCAAAGCATTTTAAATTGGTCTTGAGACTGCCATTTACAAACTGTTTCTAGACCGTAAAAAGGTTCAGATCCCAATTTTATTAACAAGCATAAAAATCATCACTGCTTGAAAGTATGCGTGTTATGCTTAGCCACTTCCAGGAGTCTCTGTTAATACAACATTTCCAATACAACATTACAAAAAATGGACACGATGAAATAGGGGTGCGTTTTGTTTACATTTTGAAAAAACTCGCTGATAGTGGCTTCAAAGGGGGCATTTCGTGATCCACAACCTCGTCCCCCTGACTTACCTAAAAAAGTTGAGATTTTTATATTCATCCTGAACTGTTAGCCTTATTAATCCATGTGTGCCAAATCTTATGTGCAATTCTGTTTGTATCTGTTTTTGATTATTTTGATTTTTTTCGATGTTTTTCGGATCAGCAATTGCTGCTTATCCATTTCAAAGGTAATTAAGCAACGAAAGTGCGAGTGGATAAAAAAAATGTGGAATGTATTAGCCTATAAATAAAGGGACATGTGTGCTCTGCTATTTAAAGGTATAAGCATATCGATTTGCAATCCGTCAACATCGAAAAATCATATAATTCTATTTTTTGAATTTTTTGTTTCTTGCATGGATATGCAAACCAACCTGCAAGTGGTTGGATGATAATCCTGTGTACCATTAAAATAGTTAGTACTTTTATCTGTTTCTGTAATTTCTATAACGTGCATATCAAAATTCCGACCTAAGATAAAAAAGACTTTTCCCGAGAATAACCCCAGATTTTAAGTGTTGTGTCGACCATGATCAATACAGTTTGACCCTTTTGATTTTTTGTATATTTCTTTCCGGTGGTCAACTCACAATCCGCTGATTTTTGAGATGCCATTCCTGTTATTCCCTATTTACGGGGATAGTATGACAAATTTCTTCAAATACTTTATTATTTTGTCATGTGGTTTGTCTACATAAAACAAGTTGTATGTAATTGTACACACTTATCCATATTTATAAGTAAAAAAGTGCATTTCCGCATTTTTCGATTCTTATTTCCGCCATTAATCCTGCTAACCCTTCAATTACTGTAATGAAGAAAAAATCATCAAATATTTTTTTTTAAATGAAGTACTGGAACAATTTGCCATATTCTTTTTTGCAAATTGTAGTAATGGTGACTCTACGTGTAAACCGCCAATTGTGTGATCGTGATACACAACATTATAGAATAAACACGGGGCGATAATGTATGTGTTCCGAATATCACACTTTAATATCTGGGACAATTCCAGGGAAATGCTCTTTGGATCTCAAGTTGGAATTAAATTTACTGTTTTGTCTTTAATACACTGATTTCATGCCAACCACTTGCAGGCTATGTTAGCACACACTAATAGCAGTACATTAAAGAAAATTACTGCTTGGATTATCCATTTAACTGGGGATAACATTCTCTGGAGACAGAATAAGCCAGGTGCATTAATGTATAAAAATATACAATTTCAAAGGCTGGCGTCATTATTAAATTAAAAAAAACTTAAGAGACAGAATATTTGGGGAAAATTCACCTCCCCCCCCCCCCCCCCCCATATTTAAAAGTTTTTGTTTGTGCATATTTAGAATGCATACTAAATAATTAAATCACATATAGAGGGAATAAGGTGAAAACAACATCTTTATGTAATAAAAAGATGTAGTATTTTCCATCATGAACAAAATTCCGAGCATGCCTCTCTGCTTCTCTACAGAGCTGAATAGGACAGCAGGCAAGTTCAAACTTATTGTGGGCCGCCAGTATAGCTGGCAGGACCGCTTAGCAATCTCTTGCATGTGTGTGTATGCATGTGTGTGTGTGTGCATGTCACTAAAATATTAAAAATGTTTTAAAATTGACCTAAATTGAAAAGTTGAAGTTCAATTAGAACCAAACTTGTCATAGGTGCACCATGGGATCCCTTGGTCAAATGCCAAGGTCAAGGGTCATGTGAGATCAAGTAATAAGATAGACTGGGTGGCCTACAGCTTATATTCTTTGAATATAGGGAGCACAAAAGCTGAGAACCGTAAAATTCAATTTTTTTTCTCTCCTATGTATCTAAAACTTTGAACCATTTTTTATTTTTTTTGTTTGTATAGAGTGTCGATGTTTTAAGTAATTATCCTCATGGTTCATCTTACAATATTCCCATGTGGTATTCCTATGTTTTAGGATAAATACGTAATCTCTCTCTTTTGTAAAGCGCTTTGATTTTAATTTGTGCTTTTGAGAAGGTGCTATATCAATGCAGTTTGTATAGTATGTATGTGTATTGTATGTATGGATTTTTAGTGCCTGGCCGTGGACTTTGTATTATTGTAGACGGTTGTCACAGGAGTTCCTATCAAGTGGAAATTTAGAGACCTATTATGTCCTTGGACAAAATGCTCATGTCCCTTGAAATACTGTATTCGGAGTTTGATACATTGTATACATGTTCTCTGATGCTGTAGCATCCAACATGTTCAGTTGGGCTGTTGAAATATCCAGTCGGTTCAGTGTGGACTGTTGAAGCATCGACACTCTAAAACATGATTGATAACACTTAAAGTGACAGGAGGAGATTTTTTTAGGATATGAATTTCTCTCAAATTTCACTGGATCGGTTGTAGACCACCTAGCGAGAACGTTTGGAAGGTTTATTGGACAAACAGGTGAAAAAGAAAACCGCAAACCTCGTTTTGAACTTGCCTGC